>JAJMYO010000286.1:0-33667 GCA_023087385.1 Diplodia sapinea | reverse complement strand
CAACAACAACAACAACAACAACAACAACAACAACAACAACAACAACAACAACAACAACAACAACAACAACAACAACAGCAACAACAACAGCAGCAGCAGCAGTACGCCTACATCCATCGCAAAGGCGCCGCGCCCACCCTGGATCCGGACACCCTCGCGCCGCTTGCCATCCTGCCGCTGCCCGGCAGCCGCGCCACGCCGACGGCTATCCTCACGCCGACTTTCACATCGCGCAATGCCGGCGGCACCGCAAACGCCTTCTCACTCGCCCACGGCGCCGGCCGCGCCATGTCGCGCGCCAAGGCGCTCCAGAGCCTGAGCAACAAGTACCGCGGCGACGCCGAGGCGTTGCTGAAGCCGGGGAAGGTCGCGGCTGCTGCTGCGGCGGCGGCGGGGATGGGAAGGATGGTGGATCAGAACACCGATCAGGGAGGTGGTAGCGAAGAGGTGGTTGGTAGGAATGCTGAGAAGGGCGCCGGCACGTGGGTCGTTTGCGAGGAGAAGCAGCTGGTGTGGGAGGAAGCGCCGGAGGCGTACAAGGATGTTTGGGCCGTGGCCGGAGATTTGGTCAAGGCGGGTGCAGCGGAGGTGAGGGGCTGGTGCGCGCCGAGAGTCAGTTACAAGGTCAGGAGTAAGTGAGAGAGGGTTTGATGAACGGAGGTGATACGGGTACTGAGATATCCCTGTAACAGTACTTACTGCTCAGTGGATATGGCAGTCAGAAAAGACATAAATGAACAATTGTCGGATTACTCACTTTAGACAGACACCATATGAAACTCCGTCGATATGGCCAATTCCGAATCGAAATGCACAGTCCGAGTAATATATATTTCTCTTTGATGAACATACTAACAGCCATCAGAAGTCTGACATGGACTCAGTTTGCTCCATCGATTCGCACCATGCGTCTTCATCACTTCAGCACACAGCACCCAACAGGATGCGCTAGGAACCCAAAAACAGGTAGAAGAAAACATGGCAAGTGTTTTTTTTTTTTTTTTTCCCTATGGAGTCCAAGACGTCCAGAAATGTGCTCACTGGTCAAACTCGCCAGCATAAAGGACGTCGCCAGGCTCTCCATTCATAACGTTCCAAACAGACCGAGAGTCCAGCTCGGCTTCTCTCCTGGTGATGTTACCAGCAAGCAGCTTCTGAGCATCTTCACGTTCCAAGTTGACTGCGGGGGGAGGGAAAAAAACACTGTCAGCTCTCGGACCCAAATTGAAAACTCGGGAAAAACACTCACCATGCAGGCTGACGGCAGCGCGCTTGCCGCTCCACAGCGCATGCGGCACGTTCGTCGAGTTATCCGTATTGGCGTCTCCCACGGCCCACACGCCGGGCACATTGGTCAACAGGCTGGCCGACTGGTTCGCAAACAGCCGGCCGCCGTACAGCGTCACGCCCAGCCGCTCGCCCACGGTGGACCGCTGCTCCTTGCCGAAGGACGCGATAAACGCCGCGCGCTCGACCGGCTCGCCCTCGGTGAAGTACACGCGGAAGCTGTCGTACTCCGGCACGCTCGGCAGGCTCGGGTCGGCGTCCTGGTTCGCCTCGGCGCCGTCGGCGAGGCGGACGACGGCGGAGATGGTGCGGTTGTCGACGCGCACGCCGAGCAGCTTCAGATACTCCTCCCAGCTGCCCGAGCCGCCCTCCTCCTCCGTCGTGGCGGCGCGGCCGGCGGCCGTGTCGGTCCCGTTGACGAAGGCGACGACGTCCCGGTTGAGCGTCCGCATCTCGCGCACCAGGCCGGGCACGGCCGACAGCGGCGCCAGCAGGCCGAGCGGCTGGTCGGCGTGCTCGTGCCCGTCGCACCACGGGCACCAGAAGAGGCCGCGGCCCCAGCTCTCGGCCACGCCGGGCGTGTCCGGAAGCAGGTCGCGCAGGCCGGTGGCGAGGATGACGCGGCGGGCTTGGTAGCTCGTCACGGTGCCGTCGGCGTCGCCGCCGTCGAAGCCCCTGGAGGTCACGGTGAAGCTGGGCGCTGACGATGACGGGTCTCCCGAGGGCTCGATGGTTTCGACCGTGCCGTTTGTCCAGCTGACTGTCTCGTAGTGTGAGATCTGCTCGCGGGCGGCCCAGCGGAAGTAGGCCGGCGTGACGCCTGAGCAGTGTTTAGCATATGTTGGAGTTGCGTGGATCTCGTGGGACCATCTGCCTACCGTCGAAGCCGAGCACGTCGTGCATGTGTCTGGTCTCCGCGTTGCGGTACTCGGCCGAGTCGATGAGCAAGACGTTTCTGCGGACGCGGGCGAGGCCGCTCAGAGCGCCCAGGCCAGAAGGACCGCCTCCCACGATGATAGCATCGTAAATGTTTGGCTGATCCTGATCCTGGCGGGGGAGGACTGCTCCCAAAGAGAGGGTGGTCAGGGCGAGTTGGAGAAGGAAGCCAAGAGGAGCCATGGCGAACAACGAATGACTGCGGATACGGCGGGCCTTTCGAGCGAGGGGACGTTGCCGGCTTTATCAGCTGCAGCGGGATGTCCTTCTGCTTAGCACGACTGAGACGCCGTGCATGGCGACATGCGAGCGGACTGGCGATCTCGTACGGGTATCGTGTTCTCATGGTATCTGCGTCTGTCGTGCTTTCGGGAACGAGTCGCAGCATGTTGTGTAGGCCATGATCGGGCCCCGGCACTGCCGCCAAGGCCTCGTATCGGGCAAATGCAGGTAGTACGCCCTGCAGTCGTGCTTGTGTACTTTTCCCGGCTGCTTGGTTTTAGCGAAATAAAGCTCGCGAGGCCGACCTTCTATTCGTTTGAGCTTGTAGATGCGGGGCTGTCTGCACAGATGCATCTTGTTTGTGATTCCTTGCTCCTGGGCGATTGAATCAGGTAACAATATGCATGCCCGACCACCTGAGCTACACATACACATTGCCTTACATTGACTTCGCTGCGGTGTCCCGCAAGCGTGGTTTGAACTTCTCGTTCTCCCCGCTTCCAAGCAAGCCAAGTGTCCCGCGTTTCTGGCTTTGGGGAGATCTCTACTTGCAAAGGAAAAGTGCAGCATGAGGTACTTGGATGGTTGTCGTTCCGGTAGAAAGAATGTTCGACTCATATATCGCTCAAACACTTTAGGAATAGGAGCTGAGCTACGAGCCAATTGCGCTAGAACGGATAAGAAGCTTCCAGACTAACTTCAATTGTTTAGCCATCTTTCACTGGGGCAGTATGAATGAACCGCGTCATTTACTTCACCGAGGCACTACCCACACTACTTCGCCGGGTGACACCCATCCTTTCCGTACCGCGGGCGTGAAAGATTGCTTTCGACCAGACAGAAAGACCGACAAAACATGGTGGAAACATTACTAATTACTATCTCATCGTTCTACATGCCATCCAGTTCATTACTCGTGTTCATCTCGATCCCGTCCACTTCATACCCGTCTTCATGCGCTGTCATCAAAACCGCCCGGGCAGCTGAGAGGCGTGCACACGTCGTCATCGCTGCGACGCCTCGAGGTGGGACCGCCGCGCATCTTGCGTGCGGCACCGGCATCCATCAGGGCACGCTTAGTCTGCTGCGCCGCATTGGGGCACATGGTCGAGGCGGTGATGCAGACGTTGCGGCCGCAGCAGCTCTGGGCGAGGCACAGGTTGCCGGTGCCGCAGTCGTCGTTGGAGTTGCAGTCCGGGTTCGAGCAGAGGCCGTTGCGCACGCACACGGAGTTGCCATTGGGGTCGAAGCCGCAGAGCGCCTGCTCGGAGTAGCCCTCCGGGTCGTAGTAGGGGGTGTAGGTGCCGCACGTCTGGGGGTTCGAGCAACCCGTGCCCGGCTTGGCGGCGACGACGCCGCCGTTGTCCTGGGTCGTGAGCGTGTAGGTGTAGGACTCGCCGACGGTGACGTGAATGGAGCCCTGGTACTGGCCTACGTTGGTGGCCTCGGAGGCGGGGTTCGTGATCTGGAGGTTGCGGGGTTAGTGTTTTGGCTTTTTGGCGTTGAAGTGCAATACTCACATCCTTGCTGAAGTAGGAGCAGACGGTGCCGACGGGGTTGTTGTCCCTGTACAGGATGTAGGCGTTGAAGAAGTTCTGTGGATTGTCAGTACATTGCTGCAGCAGTGTGGGCGAGGCTAGTACATACGCAAGCAGTGTAGGTGTTGTCCGAGTTGGGGTGCGCCTTGTTGTACGCAGTGTTCGCCTGGCAGCCCGTGGCGCAAGACGCGGGACTGAACGGCCCGTCGTTGTACAGCTCGTACAGGTAGTAGGTGCTGTCCTCGATAGCACCATCGAGAGGGCCGACAGGAGCGTTGAAGTTCTCCAGAGTCGGGGCGGTGTAGGGCTTGTTGTAGCCGTTGGAGCCGGCAACGACAACCTGGAAGTCTCCCTGGTATTGGCCGACATTGGTGGCCGTCTCCTCGTGAACTGGATAACCGTAGAGCGTGCACATGACGTTTGCCGTGGCATCGGGGTTCGTGCAGACATCGTAGTCGGGGCGGATGACGGGGTCCCTTTCAATGTAGATGTTGAAGGCCTGGCACCACTCGTCGGCGTCGCACTTGGCAGCGCAGTCACTCGGCGTGTACGAGTCGAGCGTGTAGACTCCGCGGTATCCAGCCTGTTGCGTGGCGCCGTTCTTGTTGCTGAAGGCCAGCGTGTAGCCGCTCGGGGCAGTGGCGCCGGATGCCTTGTCGGAGTAGGTCGAGAAGGAGGTGAAGGCATCCGCCGTGTTGGGCGAAGGAAGATCCAGATTGCCAGTGGGAAGAGGGCAGCAGTCCCAGCCATTCTCGGCGCACTTGTCAGCCGGAGACACATCGCGCTTTGCCACGGCCCCATCGCTTGAGTCGGGCGTGACGGTCGCCTGCACAACAGCAGCAACCGTGGTGGGGTTGTACGCCGGGGCGGTCGAGCTGTAGACATCTGGCTCCGGCCCCAGAGTCTTGGGGGTAGGGGCAGCGAGGAGTGCGTTGAGCATGTCCGGATCCATGTCGGGAGCAGCAGCTGGAAGAGCGACTGCACCGGCCAGGCCAGCAGCGCCAACAATCTGAATGAACTTCATCGTGATTGAAGTGCTTTGGGCGGATTGAATGAGAAGTGATGAGCTGGTGGTGATGAGCACTGGGGCGGAGACTTGGGCCTGCTTTATAGCAAAGGTCGCCGCTGGCCGGGCTGAAAAACATCTGAGCTTCTGGTGTAGCTGGTGTGCAGCTGTCTAAGCTGGCGCCACAAAGGCGGCTGGAAAACGCCTCACGAGGGATCTAGATGGCAAGCGAGAGCATTCAGCTCGGGGTGGCTTGGAGTGAAAGCCACGATGCTTGGCATGGTGGTGAACGGCGCTTTCCTCATGTGAGATAGCACTTCTTGGAGCCTCGTTGTCAAAGCTCCTTCGGCGATGGCGCAAAGACGGTGAGTCTGGGTCCGAGGCGAATGGTAGCCCCTGCTCTTCTCTGCAATCCTCCGCTTTGGAAGACGGCTTGCATGGGTAACCTAGAAGCTGATAGAATACACCGCCAGTGCTAGTGCCTATTCTGGTAGAGCGTTGATCTATTGCCCCATGGGGCTACAGGCAGGACGCTACGGGGGCACACTAGTCACAGGTTGGGATCAAGTCCCTGGTCCAAGGCCTTATCCTCCCGGCGCTAAACTCTATGTTCGCTTTCGCATCACCCGATACGATCCCTCTTGCGCTGTTTGGCCTACCAAAGAGGAAAAGAAGGGGGAAATCTTGTACATCGCTTGCCCTTCTTGCGTTCTCTTCTCTTCGACTGCGTTCGCAAACTTCGAACTGTGCCTACGTGCACAAGAGAAGGCCTGGCTTTCTCCTTGGTCTACGCGGGGAGAGCTCCGGCTCATCCCGCAAGCTTATGTAAGTACGAGACCTGGGTCTTGACTTCTCGCCACCACTCCCGCATTGAGATCCTTCGATATCGCCGACGCTTGCGATCGCGGAGTCTGCCGCAATGGTTTGTTTGCCTCCAACCACGGCCCCTGCACATCCCCCAGTGGGCTCTCGGCCAAGCCGTCGCACGTGGTTTCCGAAAACCCAGCTACCCACGAGGTCAGCTAAAAATGGGCTGAAGAGATCTGGATGCGGGAGCGGCCGGGGGCTGTGGGGCAACTGCCGAGCGGTAAGTCCCCTTGACTGTGCACAGCTGAACAACTCATCCTCGAGGCACTTCCTGTAAGCGTCGAAGCTTGGACTCCTCGCAGTTCTAGGTCGTTCCAACTGCCTAGCTCTGAGGGTTGGCACCTAAAGCTTCAGTCTTTTGTTCTGTTCAGGCTCCCCACGCCGGTGCAACACTCATTCAATCAATCGGCCGGTTTCTGGCAGCACAACACAGGGCCCAAGGACTAGACTTGCAACTTTTTCTGGAACTTGACATGTATAGATGTCATTTATCGACAAAATGGATTTGCAGAATGTTGATTAAAAGGTTAGTGGTATTGCAGCCATTGTGCTATTTTTTTTTAGTCTTTGATCGGGCGTACCTCCTCGATGTGTTCGGTGCGGCTTTCGGCCCGCTAATGGTTATCTTCAATCGAATTTGTGTGGCGTTCCCTACGAAAAGAGAACAGCACGGAGCAGAAGCATTGTTTATCAGCGTAGAACAGTAGTGCCAGAGGGCCATGCCACTACCAAACATGCTTCCCCCGCCAAAACAGGCTCAACTCCCGTTTCAGTGACCAAAAAAACTACGGGCTCCGATGATGCAAAAGGGAACCTCGAGAGCGCCCGAGGAGCAAAAATGCGTCGGCCGGGAATCGAACCCGGGGCTCATCGATATTATGATGTTGAGATCCTGAGAGTCAGAATGTTCAAATCTTGGCAACGATGAATTTTACCACTAAACCACCAACGCATCTGCAGGCAGTCAACTGCGTGTTGGCAGACTAGTCAAGCTGCATACAATATAACCATTAAACAAAAAAGGTGGAGCAGAAGCAACAATCAGGAACATGAAAAGGACACATGGAGGGGGGTAATGTTCAAAGGTGCGGATTAGAGAGCTTCTCTCAGCTATAGACATTTTCTTGCATATTGTGAACTGTATTACTCGCCCGGTATGGTTCCAATACCACTACAAATGGTGAACGAAAGGAGACCGAAGACAGCGGAAGCGAGGCGGCACATCGTAACGGAAGGTAAGTAGAACACAGAATTCTGTGTCATAGCATCGAAGAGGGAGAGGAATTGATTTCGGTAGTTGGGACGGAAGTGGAACGCTAGACGGTAGTGCCAAGTCATGGGCCAGCGAGTCTCCCCCGCGTGCATCACCACCAATGCAGTGAATCTCAGAGAAATCACATTCATATCGGATCCCGGATCATCGTGCCCGTGTCTCTTTTCATGTAACCAAAGATCGAAGGATACACTGAACTGGAGGGCGTTGCGTATTCATTCTTGATCGACCATTCTCAACTTGGCAAGCTTCTCTTTGACTCTGGCAGGCGAGAGGACGGGGAGAACCTTGGCCCAGTCATCGCAAACCGAGTGAAAGAAAGTAGCTGGAAAGCGGGGATGGTAAAGGACGTCGTTGACGTAAAGGAGGAGAATGGAATCAATCCCGAGCACAAGAAAGTGGCTAAAAGCAGGCGTAGTCACTGGCACTGGCACTTCGATCATGCTAACGACACATCATGCCTTCGTAGCTCGACCGAGCTTGTCTTTGGTGCACAAAATAATTTGTGGAATATTGTCGTCGTCTAATACGGGAAAATGCATTTCGTGATAAGTCCAGGTAAAGAGCGCGAAACACAGAGAACAATTCAAAATTAGAAAAGCCATGTCTTCGGAATGATGAGGCGAAAGAACGCTAAGAGAGAAGACAAAATAAAGGATACCAATTGAACACAGACTCAGAGCTTGAGGACCGCTTCCTAAAGAGATGCCTCTCCCCCTTTCCCTTTTTTCTCGAATTTATACAACGACAACAAATGTGAAAATTGAGAGGGACACTTAATAGGGTTTATAAAGATGAAAAAGGCAGCTAAGGAAAATGGGCCCAGCATTGTGCTAACAAAACACTCACTTCACATCGGTGGCTGCGGCGAAGTCCCTTCATTGAAGGGATCTTGGTAAGACATCGACGAGACATTGTGGTAAGCTTTGTCCGTGCTTTGTTGAGCACTAGCCTGAGGCTGAAAGGGGCCCGAGAATGCGCGGCCCACGGGTGAGAAATCGAAAACTGAGTGGGATGTTGATGCAGGCCAGGCCATCTCACCTGAAGCACTATAAGGTGGTTGGTAGAACGTGGGCTGTTGCAATCGGCCGTTTGGACCCCAGTAATTGAGTGGCATGTTATCAAACGAAGTATCACTTGGGCTGGTTAGGTCGTATTGTGGTTGAGACGGGAAAGTCGAGGACACCTCCGCGGTGCTCGGATGCTGAGTTTGTAGTGCCCGTGGTGCTTGTGCATAAGTTCCGTAGGCCTGCTGGCTCATCTGGTCCATACCGGAGTACTGAACCGGAGCCGGATAGTCGAGCGGTTGTTGAGAAGATCCAGATGGCCCACTGACTAGAAAGTTTCGGCCTGAGCGAACAGATGGCCCGTACCCAGAGTCATTTTCGTGCTTGGGGGACTCGGCAGAGCTGCGCGACAGTCGTGTATCCTCAATCGTTGGCACACCACTGGCTCGTTCGTCTGCAATTGGCGTGGGAGCCTGCACGACTTCTGGAACCACCTCAAGTCTTCCGAGAACAGTAGTTGGCCCGCTGATAGCTCGTACCGGTTGCTGGCCGCCGCGATAAGAGACGTCATGGGTCCGAGCCGGATTCGCCGCCCCCTGCCGAAACGACACCGAGATGTGTCCTTGGCAGTCTCTTATGAGATCAACCAGTTCGCTCATTAGAGTTTCCCGCAGGAGCCCATTGTCCCGATTGACAGCTCTTTCAAGCCCCGCTCGGACAAGTCGCGGTAGCTCTTGCCGGCTGTATGCGTCGAACTGGGCGAGTTCTTCTGAGCTCGGTGTGCTTGGTGTATCACCTGGCTCATATTCGCAATCTTCTTCCGTTAGTCAACTTGGGCATGAATGGGGCGAGTTCAGCCTTACATGGATTTGGGTAAGTCGACCCGGAATCATCTGGAAACAAGATTTGGTAGACGTCTCTCCATTTCTGCTCCATGGTCACAGACCTACTGCTTCTCTTCTTGCTTTTGAGCCTCACCTCTTGTGCACTATCAAACCCATCCATGGGGGGTGCGGGTGGCGATATTCTGCATCGATCCTCGGCGGTGAGGTGTGTGTTGAATTGCTGCTGGGAAGTAAACGCCTCGAGACAGCGGGGACATTGGATCGGCTTTTTATGATGTCGGTATAGATGTTCCCTGTTCTTGTTACTATGTGTTTTGTCCAATGCTATGAGGACTTGGACTTACTTCATACGTGAAATCGAAGAGAACCCCGGAATCACACAGGAAGTGCTCTTGGGGGGTACTCTCTCGCCTCTCATGGTCTGCCTTTTGTAGTATGGACATCCAAGCCTCCTGCTACTGCCAGCTTGGCTTGGGGACTCTGGATCTCCCGAAGGATCAGGCTTCTGTTTTTTGCTGCCACCCCCACTTTCTTGCGCGTCCGGAGGGCTGGAGTCATCCGCTTTTCGCTTCCCCTGCGATGATGAAGATGTAGAACTGAAGGGGAGTCCGGCATTGTGTGAGCCGCGTTCATGAGCCCCGCCAGAATTCTCTCCAGTATCCCCAGGACTTTTCTGATTCATAGCCCACCCGGGAAAAGGGTTGTCAGTCAGGGGACCGGACTCAAAAGGCGTGGGGCCATCAAGCGTCTCCGATGCGTCGGAGATAGAGCTAACGGTACTGGCAGCATCGTCATCAGATAATGTTGATGGGCTGCGAGGGCATTCCAGTTCGAGCTCTTTGAACAGCTCCCAGAAATGTTCCATCACTTCATCAACAACTCTTTTCTTGCGCTCCTCCAACAACGCCTGGAGCATGTCGTCGTTTGGACTGTCTGGAGACGCGACTGAACCATCCGGCGAATCCAAATAAGACTCATCACTCGAAAGTTCAGACTCGCTCGATACAGAGTGACAGTCGAAGTTCCCCCGGTCAATTACATCAACTGTCCCGTTGACTACTGTGCCTTGTCAGTAAATCTGCGGCACAATTGGAGATATATGACATCGAGGGACTGCTGAAACTAACCATCTTCGGGTACGTGGCTGTCGCTCGCTGTCACCGGAGCCTCAGAGTGACCATTATCAGTCAAAAGACCTTCTGAGTCCTTTTCATGTTTGCCATCAGAGTTCAAGCCCACAGTGGGTGCTTGAAGGGTCTGGAGAGTAGTGGTCGCCTTCAAAGACTCCCTACAGATTGCCCCAGTTCGAGGAATAGAGGCCCGGGTGTTGCCACAGGCATGATATTCCGAGATGGCGAACGGCACCTCGGCCTTTGGGAGAATGTGAGTATCTCGAGGGACTAAACTGCAATTCTGATATGCAAAAAGACTTACCGTCATTGGATGATTGCAGCTGAGGTTGTGCGGATTGGCTACTCCTGCATTTGACCAAGGCAATTGACTGTCTGCAGGTATGTCCAAAATTTGCGCATGTGAAGCCCATTGTCTACAGTTCTCCAGCCCAGAGCAGGTGCTCCGAGGCTGCAGGGGTAGCAGGGCGGGCTGGTAGAAAGAGGAAGAGGGCGGAGACGCGAGGCTTTCAGCAGTAAAAGCTGGTATTATCCAGATCAGAAACGATGCCAACATGCCAGCGTAGACTTCACATACCTGTAATTTGTGTACTCGACCGTGTGAGAGCGGTGGCCTCTGAAACAGGAGATGCCCACCTCGACTCGTACAGAGTTCCATCCTCGCTTCCAGACATTGTCCCCCTCCTTCTTCTCCCAAAAGGATGTGGAGTCTGTGATCCCAGGCACGGAGGGGAATGGTAGGCCGAATCCGTGTCTCGGTCACTAGAAACTGGAATCAGCACAGTGCAAAGGCATGCGTTGGGGCTAGGTACTCAAAGAGCTGTCCAGCCTCAGCAGACCCGTCGAAGTCTTGTATATCCACGAGCGAGTCCAGTCCATCGAGACCAACTCTGCAGCGGCATAGGTTATCGAATGGCCACATGAACAGCCTCAGATGACGACTCACCCGTCCCGTGGAATCAGCACAGGTAGGCTTCCAGCTCCAGGGTCAGACAGTTGAGAAGGCGACAGTGCTCGAAATAGCTCTAAAGGGTCCATGGCGGCAGTGCGAGGTTTCTGCCCCGTGCTTTCGTCGTCGACCGGAATGCCCGAGTCCGAAGGCTTCGGGCGATATGCGTTTTGGCCGTCCGAGTGGCTTGGGCCGTTGCGCACAGGCATGGTTGAGCTCATTTACAATGGCGGTCTGAGTAAGTACGTCCTAATGTAGATTCGCGAAGCTGAGTGTTCGCGGACGATGACCGTGACGTGCGGTGATTGAAGGATGTCAGGAACGTCGCCTGCCGGTTGCAGCCCGTTACGAGGCTGTTACTCAAGCACAATCGTGGACTTCTCAAGGCTGGATATCGCAGCTGCGCAATCCGCCTTGTGTGCATGTCAGCCACAACATGGATCGTTGCACCAATGAGTGTGGTGAGACCGCCCGGGCCTACGAATCCGGCGGTTGGGGTCGGAAAACCACACCAAACTATGATGCACTGCGGCCTTAGCTTGGTAGCCGATAGTAGAATGGAACAAGCCGCACTGCGGGTGAGACGACCTAGCCCGGCCAGATCACTTGTTTGCGCATTACGTCGCCGTGGGATCTCTTCGGACAGACAGTAAAACAACGCATTGCATGGTGTCGCATGTCGAATCTAAAATGGGAGAACAAGGATTTGCGATGACGGGCGCAGCGTGATGACGAAGGCTGAAGACGATGGCAGAGCCGAGATTTGCCTGGGCTTTGATTTCATCCTCGACTGAACTGCCAGCCAACGATACAGATAAAACTCAGCCCACGCGCTGAGCGCCACGACGCCCCCTCCGAAAATTGAAATGAAAGTAGTCGCGGTGCACCAGTCATGGGAAAGCGAAGACATCTTAGTCTGGGCTAGGTGCTGTCATATCTGCATCCAGGATGACAAGAAGGGAAAAAGAAGAATGACTGCTGCGGGCCATTGTAATGGAAGCTATCCTCGAGGGAGATTGTAGACTAGTAGTTGGCGTGATGAAATAGACTATCAATCCCAACATGGCTACTTTTACCCTTAGTTGGACGCTGCTAATGGACTAGACGCGTCGGTTGCACCACGGCGGCGCGGTCTTATCCAACTTTTCACTTCTTCTCCCATTTTATCCATCCACTCCGATACCTTTGCACCTCCTTCAATCAAGCCGGCGGCGATTATGCTCAGCACCGTGCTCACCAGAAAACCCCACTGACCAACATGCCGCATAGTCTCTCTCCCAGCCCCATCCGTGGAGAATATCTTCCACTCGAAATAGCCCACGAAAAAGATGCACACCATCGGAGCCAGGAAGGAGGTGAAAACGGCAACAGCCACCAGCAGTAGTACGACACTTCGTCGCATAAGACGTCTTGCGATTGCAGGTCGCGAGCCGCTTCTCTCAGCCCGGCCCGTCTCTTTCTCGCCCTCGTCCCCATCTTCCGGCATTTCCCTCAGCCCGGTCTTCCAAAAGTAGCTGATCTGCCGCGTGAAAATACTTGAGCTTATTCTCGCGATCGGTGCGGACGCCCAGCCAGCTCGAGAGGATGATGAGAATCAAGCCCGACAGCGAAGAGGCGACGACGAGTATGTACAGCGCCAGGAACGTATCCCCCGTGCCGCGCACGTTCCGGACCGCACCATGGCGGCGGCGCACGAAGATGTCCGACGGGTCCCGAAACGGCCACGAGTCGGCCTCGAAGCACGGGTACAGGCAGCGCTGCGGGAAGTGGATCGACGAATTCCTGAAGACGAACTCGCTCCCTACAATCCCGTTCCACCTGTACCGGTCGTGCGGATCCCAGCGGCCGGAGAAGCTGCTGTAATGCCCTTGGTAGGTGTTTGCCAGCGGCAGGTAGTCTTGTTGCTGGGCGCTGGTCGGGCAGAAGCGCAGCTGCCACATGTACCAGAACAGCGTGCGCTCCTCGTAGATGAGCGCGGATACGGTGCCGACGAGGAGGAAGGCCCACCACAGGTACCGCAGCGCCCTGATCTCCGGGCGACGCATCGTGCCCAGCCAGAGGTGCAACGTTGGATACAGCAGGAACGCCGAGCCCACGACGGCGAGGACGGGGTCGGCGTCGTGGTCGCGGACCATGGGGACCAGCGGCATCCAGAGGTGGTCGTTGAGCACCCGCGTGCCGTTCCGGTTTTGGACGTTGCTCCTGTTGTACGGAAGCCCCGTCGCTGTTTGATATGTCCCCGCCCAGTTGCCTTCGACCTGGACGATCTCGTGCTTGTCCGAGTCGAAGAATCCGTCGGGTGCCATGCGCTTCCACGCCGATACCAGGGCGAGAGCATGGACGGCCGTGGTCGAGCTGTAGGCCATGATGACGCCGACAATGGCTTCTTGGAACCAGGCAAACTTGATTTTGAACCTGGCCCGTAGATATTCGAGCAACAGTGCCGCCAGGATGAAGACGTAGTAGATCAACCGAGGTGTTGCGGCGTATGTGCCGGATACCGGATAGAAGCACTCCACCCATTGAGTTGAGAAATTCTGGTTGTCGCCGGTGAGTTCATTTCCACTGATCCAGTCGTAGTCGCTGGTGTCATGGAATGGGACGATGCCGGTGAACTGATCGGGCATGAAAGGTAGGATTTCTGAGGGGTAAAGCTGGCCGTCTCCATCGCGATCCCGGAACTCCAGGTTCGGAATGTGGAACCAGTAATGAGACGTAAATGAAGAGGATACGAGGAAATGCGACGCCAGGCTTGGTGGACCATTTATGTCATGTTCAGCCTTGCGCTTACAGTGGCACAAGCAGCTGTATAACACAGATCGCCGATTTCTCAATAGCATTATAGACCTCTCGATGTATAACCACCACTTCTGCCTGGTGATCAGGCTTCTTCAGCTCCGATGCAGATCATCAGTTCAGCTGTTGATTACACTCCTTGTCAAACTCTCATTGCAACCTTGCTGCAATGTTCGGGCAGAGATGCCAGCCACTCGTAGGGCGTCGTTCATTAGCTTTGATCAGATAGCGCTTACTCCCGTCGCGGATCTTCAAGCATGACACGCGACTCACCTATAGCAGAGCAACGTGACCTTGGGCCTTTAGGGCACATGCCCCAATCAGCTTATGGCGCACTGCAGTCAGAGACGGACTATATACCGAACAAGTTTGCACTTGCCGCCTTTCGTCTCTTCTCCGTCCCCCCTCGCGCCTGTCCATAATGTTACACCAAGGTATGGCCCCCTCACGTTCCCTTGTTCGCTGTGTAAGCGCAGTATTAAGCCCCATTCCTGCAAGCTGACGTATGCCCCCATGACAGCGCTTTGAGTTTGCGAGTACACTCTATTTTCTTTCAATTCTCCCATCTACAACTCCCCATCGCCCCTGCCCAAGTACTGCTCATACGGACTGGGAAGATGCACATCGGGCGCCCTCGGATCCTTGTACCACGGGATGACATCCGACGTCTCCATCATCCACTGCAGCACCGTCTCGCGCATCTTTGCCCGCACGTGCTGATGGTCCGGGCTGGCGGCCAGGTTGTTGGTCTCGTACGAGTCGTTGCGGCGGTGGTACAGCTCATCCGGTTCGTACAGCCGATACACGTACGTCCACTCCTTGTCGCGCACGGCGACCGACTTTCCGACGAGGGCCGTGTCGTTGTGCTGCAGCGCGCTCTTGATGTCGTACGGGAACGGGCCCTGCTCGAGCAGCGGCTCCTCGTTCAGCAAGAAGCCGCCCTCGGTATACGCATGCTGCTTGTGCGGCAGCACCTCTCCCCGCCCCGCGGCGTGTATGGCGTCGACGAGCGACTTGCCGAAGTGCATGTAGCTCTCGTTCACGCTCGCCAGCTGCAGCATCGTCGGCACCAGATCCACCATCTCGGCCATCTCCTCGTACGTTTTGCCTTGCGGCAGCCCGGCGCCGCCGACGATGAGCGGCTCGTGCGTCAGCTGCTCGTTGACGCCCGACGGCCACTTCTCGATCAGCCCGTAGTCGCCCAGGAACTCGCCGTGGTCGGTGAAGAACATGGTCACGGTCGAGTTCCACAGCCCCTGCTCCTTGGTCATGTTGACGACGCGGCCGAACTGCTCGTCCAGCCGCGAGATCATGCCGTAGTACGTCGCCTTCACCTCGCGCCACAGCTCCGGTGTTGCGCGATCGAGGCCGTACGCGGCGTGGATGGTGTCGATGAAGCGCGGTTGATAGCCGCTCTGTTCGTCTACCAGTCAGCATACGCCCTGGACGAGAATGAACGTGGCCATACCATTTCCTCCCGATCAATGGGCAGCGGCATGTCGTCGCGGTCGTACATGGAAAAGAACGGCTCCTCGACGGTGAAGGGGCAGTGCGGGAACTGCAGCGGCAGGAACAGCACCCACGGCGCGTCCTGCGGCGGCCGCTCGAGCCACTGCAGCGCGCCGCGCACCATGACCTCGTCGTAGTCGAGCGCCTGGGTGGCGTTGCGCTCGCCCTTGTAGAAGATGCGGTTGAGAATGTCGTCCTCGTCCGCTTGGAATGGCGGCGACGAGAACTCGGGCAGCGTCTGGCTCGTCAGGAAGCCGTACTCGTTCACGCTCAGCTCCGTGGCGTTGGCGGCGTAGAAGTCGCCCCGCGGCGACAGGTAGGCGACGTGGTAGCCGGCCTCCTTCATCGACTTGAACACGTTGGGCTCCCACGGCTTGAGCAGGTTCTCCAGCGTGCGGTGACCGCTCACGTGCGGGTACTGGCCGGTGAAGATGCTGCAACGGGACTGCGAGCACACCGAGGCCTGCGTGTAGGTGTTGGTGAATCGGGTTCCCTCCCTGGCAAATGCGTCGATGTTCGGCGTGTTGACCAGCTATACACTCGTTAGTGACATGCTGCTCCCTTTTTTCTTTCGTATGCTTACATCGTTCCCAAATATCCCGACCGAGTCGTACCGCAGTTGATCCGGCATGAAGAGTATGAAGTTCGGCTTCTCGATGGCCAGTCCATTGGGCTTTGCCGGTTCCGTATACGGATGAT
Organism: Diplodia sapinea; assembly: GCA_023087385.1. Lineage (NCBI taxonomy): Eukaryota > Fungi > Ascomycota > Dothideomycetes > Botryosphaeriales > Botryosphaeriaceae > Diplodia > Diplodia sapinea. The sequence continues at coordinate 17,603 of JAJMYO010000286.1, read as the reverse complement.
CAATGGTGTAATCTTGTTCGCCATTTGGTATTTGAGCGGTCGCCGAGCCGATAAACAGCGCATACAGGCATATCGCCTGGCGATTGAGTGAAGTGCGCATTTTCACCCGGAGGACTTCCAATTAACGGGGTCAAACCTCCGGCGAAGATCGCCTTTTAGATCCCACGTTGTCGGCAATTCTTGCGATTGCGCCAGGATCCGAAAGCCCTGCATCATTCCTTCCGTGGTGTCGTGTCGGCTGTAAAATCTACAAGTGGTGTGGTTGGTGCGGGGTGCTTTTCGTCATCCGCCGGGATGCCCGCAATAAGTATGCCAAACCGATGGCGCAATCTGATCTGCAATGTTAGATACCAACACGAGAAAAATCATCAGCAGGAAGAAGGGCCGCTGGTGGTGCATATAGAGGACTTGAAAAGATGTTGTTCTCAAGCAATGGCAAGTTAAAGCAGACGCCCAGATAGACGGTAGATGTAAGTCCACATATAAACAGACAACGTTCCGCAGTTGACTCCTACTCTCCACCTAGGAAATTGCAAGTAATAAATCCTTCTTAACGTGTGCGTAGCGCGAGCCCTTTCTATTCAGCAATGAACAGTTGAAACGGAGGGGGCCCAACTTCGTACTTTTACTTTGGAAAGGGCAGTCCAACCCTCCTCGCATTCCTCTAAACGTGATCAATGTCTTCGCTTTTGCACAAGGGTAGAGCCCGCTGGGGAACATGCAATCGGTATTGATAATGGGAAAAGCCCGCTACTGCAAGAAGAAGTAAAAGTTCATCGTCTCATGGGCAAAAGGTCTCGGGTGCTACCCCCCAAACTGCCAAAGGGCTAGGAAGGTGTAGTGTCGCTGAAGGAAAAAAGTGACGAGTGACGAGGAGCATGTGGCCGGCAAAAACATGACGAAGCCACCTGAAAGCGGAAAGAGAGGGGACTGGAAAGAAAAGGGAAAGAAAAGGGAAAGAAAAATAGTCTCCCTCAGCAGACGTCAGCAAATCCCCCAACTTTCTCAGAACTCATCATTAATTCTTCACGGCTTCCTCCTGTAGCACTCCGCCCGACTCGTCAACCGGATCCAGGTCCATCTTAGCTGGGCCGTTGACGCAGACGCCCTCCTTGCTAAACCTGCTGCCGTGCACGGGGCAATCCCAGCTCTTCTCGGTACGGTTCCAGCACACGACGCCCTTCAAGTGGGGGCACAGCGCACTGAAGCGGTACACCTCCCCCTTGCCGTCTTTATAGACGGCGATAGGCTTCGACGTTGCTTTGTTGAGCACGCCGCCCTCGCCGCGGCCAAGGTCCTCGATGTCGTCAATGTCCGACTGTAGGAAGCACTTGTACTGCATGTTGACCTGAACGTCATAGGCCAGCATCTCGGGCAATGTCTTGACTATGCTGGCGATGCGGGAGGGGTCGTACAGCTTGGCCCATGGGTTGGGTTTGCCATCGATCTCGTCGGCGATGAGGCGGCCCGCGAGCACGCCGTGCGTCAAACCATCACCGCTATCACCCGTGACGATAAAGGTGCGCGACTGGTGCGGGATCTTACCGATGAAGCCCACGTGGTCGACCGGCTCCCATATCTGCCCGCTCCAACGATAGTCGACAGCGCCCGCCCGGGTGAAGCGCTCGCGGAACCACTGCTCCAGCTCGTCGAAGCGGCCTCCCGTCTCCTCTTGACCCACCTTGTGGTCGCAGCCACCGACAACGGCGTAGTCCTCCATCTCATCGCAGGGCGTGAGTCTTACGTACTTGTACGCGTCCGCCTGGTCGTACAGGAGGCAGTCTTCTAGCATGCCCTTCGGCACCCGAATGGCGATGCAGTATGTCCGATTGAACACCATCTGGGTGACGATGCTCAGCTTCTGCAGCGGCACAGCAGTCGCCTCAACGGCGTACGCGCACTTGATCTTCGGGCCATCCAGGGTCGAAACCTGAACGCTCTTATTCCCGATGCCGAGGTCCTCGATGCCCTTTTCCTCGATTGCCGTCATCCGCGTGCCCGTGTAGCAGCGGAAGTTCGACTGTCTCTTCAACCACTCCAACAAGCCGACCACGTACTTCGTTGGGTGGAAAGTCGCCTGGTTGGCGAAGACGGCCGCACCGCGCTGGTCGACCGCGCCGTCCCAGCCCTTGACCGCCAGCCCGTCATCCCACGCCGCCTCCAAGCCCAGCGACTTCGCCTTCTCCACCTCCTTCTTCAACGCCTCCACCTCCTCGCCATGCCCCTCGTCGCCACGCGCAAACTGCGAGATCTCATACGCCGGCAGCCGCCTGTACTCGCACTCGATACCCAGCGCACCCGCCACGGCGCCAACGCGCCGCACCGCCCACGCATGGCTCTCGGCCGCGGCGCGCGCCCTCTCGTCCCCGTGCTTCTGGGCGATGGCCACGTACCCGTCGTCCAGCGCGCAAGTCAAATGGCCGCTCGTGCGGCCCGTCTCGCCCGACACAATGTCGCGCGCCTCGATCAGCACCACGTCGTGCCCGCGGCACACGAGCTCGTACGCCGTCGATGCGCCCGCGATGCCGGAGCCGATGACGCAAACGGCCGCCTCGACGTCATCTTTGGAGTTGAGCCGGGAAAAGTCGGGGTACGCGGCGTAGGGCAGCGCATGCGTCCAGACCGAATCCGTCTCGCCTGTCGTGTGAATGGCCTGGTTGGCAGGCTTCGACGTCGAGGCCGTGAGGTAGCGGGGGCAGGGGGGTCGGGTGAGGTCCATGGTTTGCTGCCGCAAGAAGAAGGGTCGGGGGTGGTTGGTAGATGGTGACGAAGAAGTCCTGGTGAAGCAGGTTCTTGGGCGTGTAAGCGATATGATGTAGGTTGCACTCGCCGCTATCCTGCGTGCATGAGAGGTGCTGCGGGCGAACATTCTTCAGGATATATCTTGCTTCTGCCAGCGCAGGCCGTTGGAATGACCGGGATGCGACAACCGAGGCCGCAGCCTTTCTTCATTGCCCGTTCTATCGCCCCGCCAATGGCATCATTGCTCTTTCTCTTTCTTCACGCTGGGCTGCGCCAAGTTGGGCAAGAGCGACATGACATGCAGCTGCCGCAGATCAACCCGCTGGCGAATCGTAAGGATTACGTATGCCGCAGCTCACCGTCACACAAATGACCGCATTCCTATTTGCGACTGACGGAATGTCGGTAACTATAGGAAGCATGGACCCCAGACGATCGGCAGACTATCCCCGCGTCGCCAGTTTCATGCAAGAATGGTAACCGCTCCTATTGGTTGTTGAGATGGATGCTTCATGAACATATACGAGATATTGAGCCTACCAGAAACATCCATCATCGAGTTCCCTTTCCTTGACGCTGCTATGCTTGCATCCCCCCCGATAACTCCTGCCATGTTTTGACTGTGCAATGAATGCCCCGACTTAGTCGCTACCGTCGTTTTTGAGCCATTGGAGAACACGCGAAAAGAGCGCGACACCCCTCAAACCGGAAAAGTTCGATAACAGCATCAAGAAACGAAGAAACGTAAGCCAACCCACTTCCGCTCTCCGCTTGAGAAAGACGCAACCCTTGACCTTCTTAGTACTCAAAGTCATCATCAACACTCGGGCCCTTGTTCTTCGTGACTGCCTCCTGCTTCCTGTACATCTCAGCAACCTGCCTCGCACTGGTTGCCTGGTCGGGCTTCTTGTCATCACGCTGGTGGATGAAGCGCGGGAAGCGCAGGCTGACACCCTTGCCCACACCAAGCGCGTCCATTGCGGCCATATACCTTGGGCTGAGGGTAAGATCGGCTGTCTTGACTTCCCAAACATACTTCGGCTCGAACCACACATCCGGCTGGTCCTTGTTGCCCGGCGAGTGCGAGTAAAACGGCTTGGGGCGGTCAATGACAGTCGACGAGAGCTGCGCGTGGAGGTTGGCTAGAACTTCATCCGAGAAGCCGGTGCCGATGTTGCAAACGGTTTCGTATGTGTCCTTGGAGGAGTTGTAGCATGCGAGCAAGAACGCGCCATAGACAGAAGTGCGCTTGCCCTTGCCGAAGTAAGCTCCGAGCACAACCAGATCAAGACTGTCGCCCACACCAGAGAGATAGTCCTTCTTGACCTTGAGCCAGTTTTGCGACCGCTTCGAGGGCTCGTAACTACTCTCCTGGCCGTCCAGCATCTTGACCATGAGTCCTTCGCAAGACGCCTTGACAGACTTTTCGAGTAGATCCTGGATCTCATCAAGCTCACTGGTGTCGCCGAACTGGGCAAATGCGAATTCACCCTCAGTAGGAGTGAACGATTCGTGGAGGAGGTCACGACGCTCACGGAAGGACTTGTTGACGAGCGCTTCTCCATTCAGGTAGAGGAGATCGAATGCGTAGACACAGACCTTGACCTTGACGTCTTCGATCTTGACGTCCTTCCTCTTCCGGGTCATGAGCGTTTGGAACGGCAGGACCTTCTTCTCCTCGACATCCCACGCAACAGTCTCACAGTCGAGAACAAAGCTCTTTGTTCCGTCCTTGACCCACGATGGCAGCTTTGCGAGGATGTCCGGATATTTCTTGGAGAGGTCCTCCGAGTTGCGCGAGAAAATGTTCGAGACTCCTTGTTCCGTTTTCCCAGCGCTAGGTGCCTCTGTTGCATACTCTTGGGCTGCATCGTGCGAGACGAAGTGAATTTGAGCGCGTTCGCCGTCATACTTGTACTCGCATGTGAAGTGCTTGCCTTCGAACCTATCCAGGACTTCGGTGATCGATTTGGTCGGCTTGGCAAGCATAGGCTTGAGCGGCACACCTGGTTGAAGCTTGCAGTGCTCTCTCAGGTTGGAAAGACCATGCTTGAGCATTGCTGGGATAATAACCTCGTAACTCGGCAGTTCACTATGCTATTGTTAGATCAAGGCATGGATGGCAGCAATATGCTACTGACCTGTACACCGATTTCAGTGTCTTTTCTCCCTTGGCCAACTGCTCGCTGTTGGGAATATTCTTCCCACTGGGGTCCAATTCATAGGCAACCATAGCGTGTGCCAAGGACACTAGAACGGACCTGTCCGCCAGACCCAACCGCAGCTTGCCCTCGAGCATTCTGACGATAAACTTGGCCTCGCTGGGACCACCCTTGTCCTTGTGGATGTCGACACCTTTACTGCCCTTTCCAGTCAGGTGTGCGTCAGACGCGGACAGAATCTTCTTGATGGCAGCGACCTTGCGCCCCTGCGATCCTTGACCTTCTACTGTCGCGATTTCCATCAGACCCTTTTGGACACCACGTACGGTTAGAGGCTTCGGCTTGAACATGGTGGGCTGGTTGGACCTGCTCTTGGCTGCGACCAGACCTAGATCACCGATCTCGGTCTGATCTGCCTTGATGACAGCCAGACTTCTACCAGTAGTTTCTCCGATAGCCTTCATGATAAGTGACTCTCCGATGCCAAGTTCAATTCCAGCGTAATCGGCTGCGAGCTTGTTGACCATAAGCATCACAGTCGGAAGCAGGTCCTCAGGTGTTAGGCGAAGCACTTGACGGAAAAACTTGGAACAGTATGCCGAGATTTCCAGGCGCTTGGTGGTCATCTCAATCTTGGAGAAAGCGGCACAAAGTGCGGCATAGGGTACTGGCTCACCCGCCTTCCAGTCTGGATATAGCTCTTCGTCACTGCCCTTCAGTGTGGACTGAACCTTTTCCCGAGCCTTGGCAGCCTTCTTCTTGGCAGCAGGCTTTTCTTCCTCGGACGAGAGGGTTTCTTCATCTTCCTTCTCAGATTCTGGGGCTGCAGACTCGGCCGGTGACGCATCAGCTTCCAGATCCTTGGTTGTAGCCTTCGGTGGTGACGCGGCTCGCTTGGTTGACTTCGTTGCCACTTCCTCGCCGATAGACTTGGAGGCTTCCTTCTTCGACTTGGACTTGGACTTCTTCGGGGAAGGTGGCTGTTCCTTCGCTTCCTCATCGGCCTCTTCGCGCTTCACCTTCGACGCGGCCTTCGTGGTCTTCTGCGGTTTGGATGGTGCTTCTGGGGGCGAATCTGACTTCCGCGATTGGCGCGCCTTCTTTGCGTTACGCTTGTTGGGAACAGGTTCGTCGTCTTCTTCGTCGCTTTCCTCGCGCGCTCGCTTTTTTGAATCTGCTAGTGTCAGTGCATCGGAATCGAAACCATGTGCCCGAGGCGCTACGCCGAGTGAGCGACGGGTGTTGAGAGCGATCTCAAAAGCTTCGACACCATCGGTATGGTCATGCGCATGCAGCACATAGTCCCAGGCCGGATTGCAGGCGAGTCGGCAAAGCTTAGAGAGGTGACCCTGAATTCTTTCCTCCATGGCGATAGTGATGTGGAGGGTTGAAGAATTTGGGGTGCGAAAGGTTGAAGAGAGTGACGGTGGAAGATAATGTACTCACGGGCACTGTCCGAGTCACTCGCTGCAGCATCCACCTCAGACTTGACTTCGTCCTTCATCTCCACATCCTCATCCTTTGCCAACGCAACACGCCCACTCTGTCCTGCGACATTATCCTGCTCCTTCTTCACAGTATCGTCCTCCTTTTCTCCTTTCTTGGACTTGGCCGGGGCAGCGTTCGCTCTGGTGGAGAAGGACAGCTTCGTCTGTTTTGGAGGCGGGCCTTCTCCATGCGGCTTTCCGAAAAACTTGCTGCGCTAGAATCAGCAATTGGCCAGAAAAAGGAGGGAAGGTCCAGGGGCGGCGGGATAGCGCACCCCAGAGTCATCTGCTTGGGCTTGACATACCCCAAGGTTGCCTGCTTTGGTGCCATGGTGGTGTACAGAGCGGCTCTCGTGAGCAGCTGCGGGGAATTGGAAGAGTACAAGACAGAAACGGGTCTTTTATATGCGGCGGGCGACAAGGAGGCGGCCAGGCAGCGACGCAGGATCAAAGACGAGGTATATGCATTGGCCTTAGGGAAGAACGGCATGGCACGACAGGCGGCAGCGGTGGTGCAGCAGAAAGGGCAGTCGCCTCGACTCGCGCTGCGACGCGCTGCGCGTGCGACGCTGCCTGCGCCATGACGAAATCCACCCGCTTCCCTGGCTTCCATTGGTGTATTTTGAGCTTAACAGATTACTCAGCGCAAAGCGTGGGGAGCGCAAGCGTTATGAAAGTTTTGATAAGCTTAGCGCGCAAAACACGATGGTCTGAGCTTCTGAGGCAACCGCCCATGGCCCGTGCCACCCACCCATCCATGCGACGCATCGACTGAGCTTCCCTATCTCCACGTCCACCTTTGCCTGCGCGCTTGTCAAGCACCAATTCCGTCTCTTGAGCTCCACTGCACCCAAAATCGCCCACCACGGCTGGTCTGTTCTGGAAAAAGTCCCCCGCCGGAGCAGCGGAGGAGAAGATCGAGCGGCAGCCGCCTGCCGCAGCCAGCGTCATGTCGAAGCCATACGACCGTCCTGAGTTGACGCCGCAGTTCTGCTTCAACCAGACGGCCCTGCGAGGTATGATTTATATCGACCTACCCCTATCTCCAACCCCTTCCACCTTCCCGGACTTTGCTCACTGTTGCCTGAGGATAGATTTTCTTCGTCTATCTCGTGCCACAATAGACGATTCCATCGCCCAGAACCTGAACTCGCTTCTTACTCCGGCCTCTGCCGGCTTCGACCCCTCCTCAACAAGCACTCGCTCGACATTACCACCCGGCACGCACCGCCAGATTCCGGAATCCAGCTGTAACTACTTCAAAGACAAAGTGCTGTTCCCGTCATGGCAAATGCGCTCCGACGTTCTGAGCTACTGCACGAGCGTGGCCACGTCGTCGGACCCCGATGACCCGGTATCCATCCTTCGTGAAGTGGAGGATGCCAAGGTCCGCGAACGTATTGTCGATGAGCGGCTGGATCCGTATAGCGCTCGCTATTTTCCCAAGGAGCTGCGGACGGAGATGTTGGCGAATGTGATAAGGAATGAACGGATGGTGGAAAACATCATTAGGACTAGAACTTGGAGTCTAGTGGGTGAGAGGTGCGGAGGTTCGACTCGGGGCTTTGAGGATGCTTTGAATGAATGGAGGAAAGAACAGGAGGGTAAGAAGTAATGGATTTCACTGGTAGTATCACTTGTCGAGGAAGACTCTCCGCTCAGCCAAGGCATTGGAGACTTGGGGGACGGTTCATGTTGATTCAAAAGCGTTCAAGCGTTTAAATGTATGTAAAATACGCGGGCGAGTACCTTCGTCCACTGTGATGGAAATAAGAAATGTACTAATGGTAAAGCATGAAGCAAACACGATGAGCAACTCAAGTAAGTGTTCCTCGGCAAATCAATCAAATGCGCAAACCGGTTGAATTTTTTGACTTGTTCGCCTCGCGCTGTTTCTTGAAGCCAGCGGCGACATGCTCTTGGATTGCACAGCCATAAAAACCATCCGATGGTCTATTGAAGCAAGGGCACTGAGCCTCCTCAGGAGTCGGGATCTTAGCAGGGCACAGCCGCTTGACGACATGTTTGGCCGTGTTGCCAACAGCCTACCTCAAGGCCGAGAAGGTAGATTGATCAGATCCTCGCGCCGCAGCGATGGCAACGATACGTGCGTATTCATCATCAAGGGCTTGTCTCGCGGCAGCTTCGACCTCCGCAGTCGTGATCACCTCAGGGGCGTCCGAGAGCGCCGAATCCTGTTGGGTTTGCGAACATTCGTCAGTCACTGATCCTTCCTCGCCAACAATGACAAAGCTGTCACTGTCGCTCTCTGGGGTCTCTGAGATACTCGAGAGTTGCGGGCGGGTGATAGCGCGCCTAGCCGTTAACTTGGCTGGGGCACGGCGGTTGGACGACTCGAAAGTCATGGAGGCAGCCATATGGTGGATTTTTCTAAAATTTGCATTGGAATCCTATATTTATATGCTGACATGTCATGGCAAAAGATCTTGACAATGGGGCTGTATACCCTAGATATCCCCATTGTTCTTGAGGGAGTGTTCAGAAACAACCACCTCAACTGGAAAAAAGAACAATGGCTCTGTGATCCAACAGCGTCGGAAACTTCGATGTACATATATATCTTAAATCTCCAATACTCCTCAATCACCACACATCTTCCAGCGATCCACGCATGATGACGGACGCCACAGTCGCTCCTGCCATCATTCTCCAATTCCCTCGGGAGCCTCCTGAGGAGACACCAACTAGGGCTACGTGTAGTATTTGTGAGCAGCTCCTGCCGCATGACCCTTACTGTGAGCACGAGAAGATCCCGATCCAGCTGCATTGCGGCTGCGTTTCCCATTACAACTGCATCTCAATGTGGCTTGAGTCGCAGGCCAGGGCGTCAGTCCCGCCTTTCGATATTCAACTGAGCTGCTTCAATTGCGGGAAGGTGCTCGATCATCCGCGCATCAACCAAGGCGGGCAAGAGCCTTATGTATGCGCATTCTACCATAAGCAGCGTAAGGTCATGGTCTTTACAGTCACGCTCATTGTCCCGCTTTCGCGCACAGCTAATTGCAGTCCGCGGGATACGACGTTCGGTGCTTCCTAGGGTCAGGAAGTGTGCGTTGTCCCAAGATGGTGTTTTTATGTGAGCTAACGCTCTGAAATTCGAGACACTGTGCATGACAAAGCCTGAACGTTTACGATGATACAATGGTCGGTCTTCAGAAATCATGAAAAATGCCAAAAACAAAACCAAGAAGCTTCGGGTTAGAGCCACAAAACCAATAAAACATAAGCACCGCCAGAAAATATAAAAGAACCAAAAAAAAAAAAGGCTTCGGATAGAAGCCACAAACCCTATAAAACATACACACATCTCATTCATACAATCATTCGTGACCAGGAGCAGGAAATCACCTCCACTTGGACTCAACACCCCCGCCATCTTCCCATCACACCCAAACCGCCATCATTCCCTTCCCACTTCTCCCCACAGTAGTCCCCTTCCACAAATCCGCCAACGGGCCTCCCACTACCGATCCCACGTCCAGATCCATATCCCTCCTCACGTCCCCAACCTCCAGAACCTCCCAGCCGTCCTCCCCCGCGCCCCCATCGAAAGCCGCAGCATCGACATCTCCCCGCCGATCTTCCGCACTCCGCAGCGCCAGGACCGACCCCCTCACGTTGAACCTCCACGGCCCTCTCGCCATCACCCACATGTCCTTCTGCCCGCCGCCCCGCCTGTCGTCGCCCTCCCGCCCCATGACTGCCTCCTCCCCGGACAGCCATTGTCCGGCCCGGGGGCCGCGACCGGCATCGTGGCCGCTACCGTTTTCGAACGACAGTCTCGCGCGCAGGTTCTCGTAGTCTTCGGTCGTTGCTACGGGCTGCGCCACGGCCGGATCGAGCAGGTGCAGGGCCGCCTGCGCGGCGCGCTTGCTGCGTGCGCGGCGTTGCCGGATGAGGCGCGGGGTGTGGAGGTGGATGAGGTGCTGCATTTTGAGCAACGTTGTGTGTGTGCGTGTGTGTGTCGTAAAAAAGATTTGTTTGGTGGTGTGCACGCGGAAATATCGGCAATGATGAGCTTTGGTAGATCAATCGCCTTTTGCTTGGTATAATGGATTGGAAAAAGAGGAGGAGGAAGGTATGTGATGTTGGAGGCTTCGAATTTTAGCTTGGATTGATAGATGATTTTCTTGTTGATGCGCGGTGTGCTTCTCTTATTCTGCCAATTTTTCTTCTCCTCTCTACGGATTTCGCTTGTTGCGGTTGTCAAAGGGTGACAGCGTGGCGCGGCCGACTACGTGGCATTGAAGTCAACTGGCGCTGATCGCCAACGGCGGACTTACTCAACGGCGGTGTCGTCGTGTGCGTGTTGTTGTCGTGGTCATGGGGACAGTACTACGTAGTCAGAGATCTTGAAACAAACCCACTTATTTTTCTTGTTGTCTCGAAAGCACAACGCATCTCCGCTGATCTCCAAGAGGTGTACCAGCAGTGGGCGGCAACACCAGGCGCTCGCGAATGAGTGAAACCGAAAGTATAGGCTCTCAGATATGCTCAATCCGCGCAGAAACAGAAGCAAGGAAGTTGAAGAGAAATTGTATGCTGAACCTACGCGGATCTATCCAGCCATCAAGCAAAGCAGAGAACCGCAACGTCGAAGCGCATCCTGTTGAGAAGTATATTGCAGGTTTCTGCCTATGGTGGTCCCAGCAGTCGAGAAGCGGGTTTAAGCTTGGGGAGAAGATACAGGGTTTGCGGGTGAGGAAGCATCAGAATTTGCAGATAGTGCTCGACGAGGAGCCTCGATAGTCGCGTAAAAAGCCCTGGCAAATGAACTGGTCAGCATCGCGCATTCAGCCTTTTTCATGGCTCGAATCGCCTGGCAGTCGGTCTCTTCGACGGCTTTACTTAAACCCTCTACGGGTGTCAACAGGCCAACAGCAAAAACTCTCCATCAGTGGGACTCATTCAGTAGTCAGCGCAGTCAAGCTTAATGGCCACCTATCATGTTCAAGAGAAGGCGGGAATGGAATTGGTGGAGCCATAGCGGAAGTGAAAATGAGAGATCACTCTCTAGAAAAATAGCTGCTGCCGTCAATGAAAATTTGAATTGAAGATTCTTTATGGCATGCCATAGCAGCGAATCCAGTGGGAAAGCGCTGTAAAACTGTTCTGTTGATAACCGCGCTCTGATCAGAGTCTTCGAGACCATTTCCCCGTCATAATTCCTGGGTAAAGAAATGGTGTCGGAAAGAAAGCATCGTTGCCGTGGTCGTCCTGGAGAAATTGTCATTGGGCCACAGCGTTCTTCCGGCCAAGGTGAACTTACATCGAGGTCCCCGAAGTTGTACCCAAAATAACGCTTCCATCGGCCGAGCCTTCACACCGCGCACCGTCAGAGCCACGTACGTCTCTAGTTAGTTCAACCTCTCACTTTGACTGGGGTTTCGTTCCCTCATCCGACAAAGACGCCTCCATCCTCTTCATCGTCAACTTCATCCTCATCCACAACGGCTTCATCCTCGTCTTCGTCTTCGTCCTCGCCCCCACCTCCCTCCGCCGCCGCCATCCTACCGCTGTTCTCGTCCTCATGGAAGATGCAGAACCTCCATCCACCGTCCGGGTAGTTCCAGCATGGACAGTGCAGCTCCTCGGGGGAGCCGACCGGCTTCTTCTGCTTAAGCCACTTGTTGTCCTCGAGTCTCTTTGCCAGCGGCTCCGTGCGCATCTTCAGATCCTTGAGGCCCTCTTGCACTGCGTGCATGCCGAAGCCGCTGATCGACTGATCGGTGACGCGCTTGAAGTAGTCGGCATCGTGCTTAGCTTCCAGCGCCTCCTGTTCTTTGCGGCGCGCGGCGGCGACCTCGTCGGCTAGGATGATCTCGTACGATGAGGATGCCTGCGAGGAGGATTCCTGGCTCAGGGTGGTGTTGGCGCGGACGCGTGGGTTGCCGAGCAGGCGTTGACGAAGCTGCTCGGCGGCGGCGGCGTCTGCAGCGGCCTGTTCTTCAGCGGCCTTGCGCTGCATCTTATGTCGGGGAGGCGTGGGGAACAGCTCCGGAGTGCATGGTGACGGGGGGCGGTTGTGCGCGTAGAAATCCTCTTCCTCGGCGTTGCCGCCGGTCTCGTAACCTGAGTCTGGAAGTCCAGGTAGCTTCTGTGATCATGGGAAGGGAGTTGGGGACAAACCGGAAGCCGGCGATGTCTGCGGAGGCATCGTTGCGCGTTCGGAGGTCGCGGTCGCAAGCTGTGGGAGGGATGAAATGTAGAGGAAGAGTTGGTGGCGACGGTAGGAAGATCTAGGTGTTTCTGGTTGGCAGGCGAGGGAATGAGGTGAAAGTGAACTGCGGGTGATTTGGACCCTCGATGTCACCCATGACATTTTCTCCATATTACTGCTGAAGGGTGAGACTGCTCGGTTCGCTGGGCATGGATGTTGCTGGCACTGCTGTAGGCATTGTCCGCTTCACCCGGAGAGCGAGGCTATGCTATGATGCAGGCCCACATCGCTGGACACATGCTGCCGGCCTATTCTCTCACCACATCCGGCCGACTCTTACTTGGAAAGCAATGTTGTGGCGACCGTGTCCGTGTTAGAGTCCATCGTACCAACGTTGGCCATGCCCGACGTTCTTTCTCTCTGGCGGGCGTACTAGATGCGCGTAGAATCTTCATCCTCTTGGAGATGCGGTTTACCTCCAAAGTGATATGGCTTTCCCCCACAACCAAGGCCTAGTGAGATAGGAAAAAGCAATGCGCTTTACAAGTGAAGACTTGGTGCTTTCAGATCTACTCCAAGTAGCAACATCGTCCAGGCAGGTGGTTTGACCGACAGAGAGCACGAGACACCAAAATATGGCAGGACTGCAGAAGAGAGAAAAATAAAGATCTGATGTAGCGCTGCAGGCCAGATTGGCGAAGAAAAAGCAACAAACCCCAGCAACAAGCTCTATCGCGACGACACGCCACCCAATGCACAAAAGCGCACCAGCACAATATTTTAGTGCAGAGGGCCAGACTGCCGCTTGTACTTTTTCCCACGCAGGGATGCAGCCGCCTTCGAAGCACCTAGTCGCCGGCGGTTTAGCCCTCGCGCGGCGTTGGCTCGCATGATCAACCACCACGCTAGGCAAGAATGCCCTTCCTCGCTCGACACCACGCCCCCATCCTTTTCGCGGCAGCGCGTCGTCTCCCGGTTCGCGGCGGTGCGGCGGTGCTCAACAAGCCCAGGGCGCCTGATTGAACCATCTCGATGCATGCCCGTTTGGACGCTAGTGCCACTATCGAGAGTCGGAGATTTGGAAAGTGCGGGACAAGGGCCGATCGGGTCGCTGCAGGACGGACGGGAAGTCGGGTGTGTCTCAAGAAGGAAGGCCGCGGCTCGGTTCATCAACCGCTCGGGAACAGCAGCGGCATCTTCAAGCACTCGAGTCAGCGGAAACCGCTCCGGAAATCCCGAGCAGGAAGATGGGGGCTGCCGAGAGGACGGCGCAGGGGGGGGGGGGGGGGGGTAACGTTAAGCGCAGAGAGGAAAGGAAAGGAATGAGACCAGGGGGCGGATTGGGCGCGCAGCAAGGGCGTGTGCGACGGAGTGGAAGAGGCAGGAAAGCATCGCAGCGTCGCAGGGCCGCGCCGCCGCGCCGCGCAGCAGTTCAGGGCGCAGAGTGCAGCGGGCAGATGCGCCAGCCCGCCGCTCCGTCGCCTCGCCCTGGGGCGTCCAGCGTCCCGCAGCATGGAACGCCGCTTCGCCTTGCCCTCGCACCATATCCTTTCCCGATTTTCTGCTCGGGTAAGATGCGTCCGCGTCCGCGTGCGTGTGCGCGCCTGGTCTGTCGTCGTGCCGGCTTCCCCGTCTGCCGCTTGCCTCCAGCCAGCTTGCAGCAAGCAGAAAAAGGAAAGGCATTATTGGCCGGGGAGCAGCAGAGGAACGTGCCTCTGTGCGTGCAATCGGGGAGCACCGGCAGGGCGGGAAAGCACCCCCGACTACCCACACTCCCACCAAGCGCCGGCGGGCGGGCCATGCGCGAAGCAATCCGTACCGTCCGGAAGCCTCGCTGCGCTGCCCCGAAGACGTTCGAAGATGAACAGCTTTGCCTCGTCCTACTTTTGTCCTTAGCAGCCGGCCTTGCATCTGGGGATTGGACCCCTTCCCGGCTCCCCGGTGCCCGTCCTCGCGAGCTCAGCTGCGGCGCAGTAGAGTGCCATGGCCAAATCAGGCATATGCGCTCCTGCTCCTTCCCTAGCGGATGCCTCTCGTCGCCGGCTGGGCTTTGGTCAACCGCGAGACTCGTCGACCCGCCCCTCCTCCGCTTGGTCGGGTGCTGCTGTGCGTGTGTCGCAATGCGCGGGAGAAGGATGTGGTTGCGCAGCTTGCCATGGCTCTCGCCACTGCCCGGCTGCTAGCTGCGATGCGCAGAGCCCGTTCGGGCTGCCCTGTTTTCCGCCGGCGATCGCTCCCCTTTTGCTCCAGTCGTGCTCCAACACCCGGCTCGGGGAAGGAGGACAGGGACGGGGTCTGAGGTGAGAGCGGTTTGAAGCACCCATGGCATCCGAGGGTCTGTGCGGGGAGGAGCGGATGGTGTGGGGAGTGGCGCGTGGATGGGTTCGGTGACGTGAGAGGGAGGGCCCCAGGGCTAGGGCTGAGGGGGAAGGTGCACCGCCGCGCAGGTACTACCGCCTGACCCATAGCGGATCGCCCGCTAGATCAGGTCTTTGTTTCGGCGCGAGCCTAGGGCTGGCATCACGCTGCCACTGCCTTCTTTGGTTTTGCTTTTCGTCGCTACCCTTTCTCCTTCTGCCCCCGACTCGTATCGCGGGAAGAGGGGATGACGTGCATTAGACCAGGGCCTAAGTTGCGTGACCCTCAGATGCGACGAATCACGACATCGCCACGCCTCATGAGCATTCATGCTTAACACGCCCCTGGCTCGGATCCGATCAAGACACTATTTGTTTGTTGCTCGTTATACATAGCCCCGCATTGCCTATGTTTTCCTTTTCCTGTGTTTCTGCGATGAGACCTCCGTGCACTCTCGACGAAAATCGCTTCCTCTCGCCACACCTTAACTGAACAGCAAGTTCAAGACCTTCTCGAACCCATTTCTGCGCGACAAAACAATGTTAACGCGAAGCGCACGGCAAATAAAGAGCATGGGGTGGAACATACTTCGGCGGCGCTTCGACGAAATTTCTATGATACTCCTCGATCTCGGGCAAATCCTGGACCAAGTCCACATCTTCCGGCTTGTGGAACTTTGTCTTCTTGAACGACTTCCAGAAGACGAACAAAATGGGGAATACGGCAATCATCGTGTACCTGTGAAGGCACGTCAGCGCGGCCCCGTTTCTCCACAATCCGCCAGCCAGGAAACGGAAACAGAACGGATCGACCACTTACGAGAATAAGAACGACGGCACGTCCCACTGCTCGGGCAAGAACACGGTATAGCCGCCCACGAAGGT
The DNA here is from genome assembly GCA_023087385.1 of Diplodia sapinea. Taxonomy (NCBI): domain Eukaryota; kingdom Fungi; phylum Ascomycota; class Dothideomycetes; order Botryosphaeriales; family Botryosphaeriaceae; genus Diplodia; species Diplodia sapinea. The sequence continues at coordinate 1,789 of JAJMYO010000286.1, read as the reverse complement.
CATGATGAAGCAGCCAGTGAGGCCGTAGTAGGCGGCGTACGGCTGTAGGATGCCCTTGTACGGCAACGAATCGCGACTGATGCCCTGGGCCTCGAGCGCCCGCTTGAAGCGCAAGAACGTGAAGCACATGACGGAGAAGTTGATGAGCTGGCTGGCCGTCACCAGGCTAACGAACCAGGTCAACACGATGGCCGCGTTTTCCGACACCTGCAGGAACGACAGCAGCGCGATCAGCAGCACAATGAGCACGCAGTAGATGGGCACGCCCTTCCTCGTGCACTTGGTCAACACCCGCGGCGCCTTGCCCTCCAGCGCCAGCCCGTACAGCGACCGCGACGCGCAGTACACGTAGCTGTTTCCCGCGCTGAACGCCGCCGTCAGCACCATTGCGTTGACGATGTCGGGCAGCACCCCGATCCGCAGCCGGTTCATCGCCACCACGTACGGCGACGCCGCGGCACCGGGCTTGCCCTCCTTGGACGCCGCCATCAGCTCCGGGTCGTCGTACGGCACGTTGATGCCGACGCACAGCGAGCCGAGCACGAAGAAGGCCGTTAGTCGGTAGAAGACGGCGTTGTAGGCGCGCGGCATCGCCTTACGCGGGTTCTCCGCCTCGCCGGCCGCCATGGAAACGTAGTCCGGGCTGGAAAATCAGTCAGCCGTTGACACAGAGTTCGCGTGAGGTGCTTACCCAGCAATGGTGAAAGAAGCCAGGATCAGGCACTGCAGGAATCCAAGGAAGCGGCCTAGATTGCCCTCATAGTAGAGCTCAGCAAAAGCACCAGGATTGTTCCAATACCTGCACAAAGCGAAAGTCGTCAGCGGCAAACTTGTCATGGTAGAGGATCGGGATCTCCGTGCTCACCTGAACCCGAACCGGTCTCCCAGGGGGTTACCGCCAAGCATGGTAACGAAGGTGAAAATGATGAGGCCGATGATCAGTAGCACCTTCCCTAGCGCAGCCCAAAACTCTGTCTCACCGTACCACTTGACGGCCAACACGTTGATCAGACTGCGGATAACTTCGTAAGCACTAAACTAGACCGACACGGGCCGTCCCACATGGCACTAGGGCGGGAGCCTTTGGTGGGAATCCCACACTACTTACCCGTAGAGAACGATGACGATGGAAATGATTCCCCCGGCCGGCACTACGTCGCTCCAGTAGTGGATGATGACGTTGCAAGCGACGATTTCGAAGGGCACGAGCGCGGCCTCGAAGACGAAGAAGTTCCAGCCCGCAGCGAACCCGAAGGCCTCGTCGACGTAGCGGCCGGCAAAGCGGATGAAGGGCGAGGAGATGGGCAGATATGTGACCATCTCGGCCATGCCTGATTTTGTTGATATCGAGGATCAGTATTCTGGGGGGCGCGTACAGGCAAACTTTGCGGTGCTTTTGAGCTTTCATCTTCCTTTCTCTACAGCGCGCAGCAGTCCCGGACGAGAGGTGCATAGAGCTGATGTACAACTCCGTGGAGCTCCGACTTGGCAATGCACGTTCGGCGAAGGCGGCAAGAAGCAGTGTAGGATGTGCAAAGGGGGAAACCAAAAATCAAAGGGAAATGGAGAGAGAGAAAGAAGAGAGTCCGTACATAATGTTACCGCAAGAATGAATGTACACCTGTTTTGCACAAGGTAAGCAGTCGTCCTACCAAGCTGGCCACTACGAGCTCACGCCGCAGGCGTTCGGAGACAAGACCCACCAGATGGTGCGCCAATGATACCGGTGTGTCGTCTTACGACAGCAAGGCTCTGAAAGCTGCAGGCTTGGAGAAGCGCTTCGAGGACC
>JAJMYO010000285.1:0-33737 GCA_023087385.1 Diplodia sapinea | reverse complement strand
GTTGTGCGCCTTCAGATAGTCAAAGGTGCCGGCTGCAGAGATGCGACCGCATCATGCTGATGCATGACGGTCGCATCTCTGCATACTGTCCTTTCTTTGCGTGGCGTTCGCCGGCCCCATTCGCTAATCGCACCGGGCCCGGCGCTAAGGGAACGCATCGTTGGATACGAAGCCCGAAAGGACTCAAGCGGGCATGGGCGAGGCGTGAAGGACACGGCAGCCCAGATTAAGAGCCTGGGAAGGTCAAGAGAAGGGGAAGGGAAGGGACTAGTCATCGGCTCGCTGTCCCTGGTTGCCTGGATACGAAACGTTCCATCGCCTCGGGATGATCGACGCCCCTAGCATATTAAATCATCCGACACGATGGGAAGGAAGAGGTTCTAAAAGAGAAGCTAGCCTGTGGTCCCTGTGAGATTGGAGGGTGCTGGCTTTCCCGCGACCCAGGTGGTCCATTGCTCGTGGGCACCCAAATGCTTGGTAATCGTCGTGGACTGCCGAAGGGCTAGTTTGTCGAGTGGTTTCCCGATTACGAAAAGAAGAAAGAAAAGCAGAGGAGAGGAAGAGGAAGAGACGAGAACGCGTGATGCGCGGCGCTGAGCGAGCAAGGAGGCCGTTCTGGAACCAACTCCGACAAGTCTGTGGAAAGCAGAGTATGGCCAATGGCAATGCTAGAGTACAATCTTCAAAGTCTATTTTCAGCCCTTCTTGAGCGACGAGAGTCTATTCTATTGTACGTGATGTGATTGTGATGGGATGCGGTCCACTTCAAGGGTGCACTTTCCACCCACCGGTGTCTCTGGCCAAGGCAGAGCAAAGGATGAGGTAATAATAGAAAGCACTACTGTTGTCGCGGCAGCAGGTAGTCGTCATTGCCGCGACACGGCTGGAGTGGCTTCAAGTCAGGAACGGCTCAAGCGTCGCGCCGTCCTTAATGGTGCGAAGACGAATCGTTTGCCATGTCCACCTTCCCCAAGCTGGATCGTCACTTTGTGCAAGACTTCTGAACGGGCTGGTGGAACCCCTGAACGCTAAGGATCTTCACCTGTCCTGGCTATCCCCTCACGACTCGGGTCAGACGGTAGGCCTTCTGACAGTGCTGATCCTAGAACGTAAAAGCGCAAGGGAAAAAAAAAAAAAAAAACCATGAGATGGCGCCTGGAAAATTTTTGTCAAGTCACCCCCGAGCAAAAGCTACCGTCTGGTAGCCTGCAGGTAGATGCGCATTTGGACTGGGACCGAATGAAGCAAATGTCGAGTTCCAAATGTGGGGGTTATGTGCCGCAGTTCAGGAAATGGCTCACGGTACCGGCTAGAGGCCGTCCGTCTGTTTTTGCTTGGAAAATAAAATAAAAATACGCGTCACGTACTTGAGATAAAGTTTGCTGGACATTATCCGCAGGCTATCGTGCCGCTTCCCCGACACGGAGTTCTGGAGCGCGATTGAAAAAATATGATGTCTCAGAAAGGAATCGCCCCTGATCCAATTGTGTTCGTTCACTTCAGATATTTGAAGTGGCGGGATTGAGGCGGAACTCAGCGGTTGTTTTGCTCGGCCTCGACCGGTGGCTTTTTAATCCGTTGCGCGTCGTCTTTGCTGAAGTCCTCCTCATCAATATTCTGCCAAGCTAATGATTCTTGATAGTCATCCGGGACAAGGTAATCCTGCTCTTCATTGGCTTGCTTGTGTGGCGGCCTGCGACGCAAGTCGTCGAGCTCCTGTAGGCCCCTGGCCAGCCTATCACTCTCCGGTAGTCTACCAAGAGCGCGTAAAGACGTAACGCTTAGGCTCATCCGTTGAATCTGCATACGTCGTATTGTGTCCAAAACACGGTCGACATCTTTTCGTCGAGCGTACCATCGAACAAGCGAGTTCCAAGTGACATCGTTCGGTTGCTGACCGTGCTTGCTCATAACGTCTAACACACGTTCCGCAGCCTCCGGCTGATTGTGCCGCATGAACGCATTAACCAAAATATCCCACGTATACTTGGAGGTAATCGGCTTAGAATGCAGGCGTGGATCGCTCATTTGCCACAAAACCTCGGGTACCATTGGGAGCGTCTCGGCATTCTGACCTAGCGCGAGGAGGAAGGAATTGAAGAAGTAGTCGCTTTGTCCAAGTGTTGCGAGGCCGTGATCACCAGAATGTTGGGTCTGGTCATGGAAAACACGATAAAGGCGGACCACCTCCTCCGGGTTATGTTGAGAGACGAGTTTCAGGTAAGCTGTAAGCATGATGCCGAGAGCTGCGGGAGGAGACTTCATGCCAGTTCGGTCGGTGGCTTTGGCGGAGCCACCGAAGAACTGAGCGGGCACGCCCAACTTGATCAGCGCTGACGGGTTGAAGTATTCGCAGTAGACCCTGGCCAAATTGGTAAAAGTGGCCGCTGTACAGGCCGGCTCAAAGTGGTGGAGGTAGATACAGTGGAGGATATCTGTAGCAACAATCCGGGGCCTTTGCAGTTTTGGAAGACTTCGCTCTGCGTCTATGATAACAGACTGAAGCAATTCGGGGGCTGCGTTGTCCTTGAGGCCCTTCAACAAAACGGTGTACGTATAGTCGTTCGGCTCGACCCCGTTCTCCTGCATGAGCCGATACACGGTAAAGGCCGACTGTAGATCGCCACAATCAACCGCGTTATGCATGGTCACCGTGTATAGGTAAATATTGAAGGAAACACCCATGCTGACAAGGTCCGACAGAATTTTGGTGGTGGCACTGTAGGCTTCTGCTTTGGCAACACTATTTCGGAGTATTTGCGCACAAGTGGCCAGGAAAGCCGGATGCGTGGGAGGAGCCCCAAGCTCGATAGGCTTTCGTAGTACTTCCAGAGCCTTGTTGTACTCGCCATGTCTGCCAAAAAAGTAGGCGACTTGGTATAACGTGTGCCACGAGGCTCTAAACCGGGCCGTCTGGAGCAGGTCCCAGAACGTAGTACCTTGCTCAAGAGAGCAGTGAGCCAAAGTGAGATACACGAATTTCTGAGACAGCGCGTGGCCGAGGAAGGAGTTCTGCCCCAGAAGACGGGCCAGTGTGGAAAGGAGGTCAGGAGGGATCTGGAGCTGGCCAGGTTCAGCCCGTTGGAGATGGTTGCTGATGAACTGCTCCAGGATATCAGCAACAACATAGTCAGGTGCTTTCCGTCCCCTGCTTGTGGCTTCCAGGGCCGGCAGGACCGCGCCTTGATCATTGTAGAGCAACCACAGCATCATCTCGCACCAAATGTTCCTCTTTCCTTCAGGAGAATAGTTGCTACGCATGCTGGATTTCCAAGCATGGCCGATAGAAACTGCATCTCGCCCACGACTTAGAAGTTGCTTCACAGCCTGTTCTGTCATGGCGTTGATTTCCAGCCGAGACGTCCGCAGATCCACAGGTAGCCAGACATTGTGGACGGCATTGAGCTGAGCGAACTTCTTGATCCACCATACATCCTGCTGGGGGAGTTCATCAAGGGGAGGCAGGGCAGCAGCCCTCTCGAGGAGCTGCTTGACATCCTCAGTGGGCGTGGCTCCTTGAGAGGTAAGCAAAAAGGCTGCCCGGCGCAATTCTCTGAACTCGGGGTTCATCAGGGCGTAGAGCTGCGCATCTTCCAATGGCAGCCCGTCAGACGGGATTCCATGCAGGATAGCCTTCTCGTCATCCTCCTCGACCAAATAGTCCTCCTCAGACGTAGAGTAGGAGCGACTTTCCGGACGGCGAAAGAATGGCCATGATCTGGGATATTGCGGTCGTGAAGAAGCAGGAGCGAGGGGGTTGGGAGAGGCAAAGGTCGCAAATGGTCGTCGAGAGGCGTGGGATCTCACGCTGCCGTTGTCGATGGGGCGCTGTTGGTACAGGCGTGTCACCGCGGGTCCAGCGCGACGGCTCACCCCGCGGGTCTCCTCCACGGCGCGAGGGGCGAGGATGGGCAGCACAGGCAGCACGTTGCCTCTGATGGTCCCCGCATAGTGGGCGATCGGATTGCTGAGCATGGGGTGGGCGTCATCTGGGCATGGCTGGAGATGAGAGAAGGGAAGAGAGCAGGCGGCGGCGGGGGTCCGAAATTTTGGAGCCAGAGCTTCCCTCCGCCACCCGCGCCAACTTCGCCGACAACCACAACAGACGATCCCCTTCACGTCGGCCTTAGCCCGCGCCAAAGCTCCCAGCACACACGTCCTGTCTTATCCATGTCTACACACGCCTCTCTCAGTGCTGCCGCCGACGAGCGCAAGGCACGTCTCGCCAAGCTCAAATCGCTCAAGCGCAAGGCACCCGACGACCCGTCCGACATCGAGCCCAGCGCGCAAGAAGACGATCGCGAAAGCTCCTCCACCCCGGATGTTTCTAGACTTTACCTCTCCGGCCGCAACTTCGATGCCGAAACAAAAGGACCCAAACTGGGCTTCGAGCTCAACCCCGCCGAGAACCAAGTGACGCTGGAGGCGAAGGCTGCTGAGCTGGCCGAACGCACCAAAGCCGAAGCTGCTGCTACCGAGGCTGCTGACAAGCCGCTGGACCTGTTTAAGCTCCAGCCGAAGAAGCCAAATTGGGATTTGAAGCGCGATCTGGACAAGAAGTTGGAGGTGCTGAACGTGAGGACGGAGAACGCCATTGCCCGGTTGGTGAGGGAGAGGATCGAACATGCCCAGAAGGAGGCCAGGAAGAAGGCTGGCGCGAGCACCGGCGAGCTTGAGCCTACAGATAAGGACGGCGAGGTAGTTGGTATGGAGGGCGCGATGCTGGCTGAGGCCATGCGCGAAAGGGAGAGAGAGGACGAGGCAGACAGAGAGAGGGAGATGGGAGATGAAGAGTTGGTATGAATTGGGAGGAAGGCTATCGAGGCGTTATGGCGCTACATGAAAGTCGTGCAGGGCTAGCTGAACGGGTTTGTTCATGCATCAACCGAGTACGGGGTTGGCTTCCTTGATTGACCAGAGGCTTCGGCGCAGTCATTTCGCACCATCGGCGAGCTACATTTCTGAGCCCTGCGTGCGTAAAACCGAGAAATGGGCGGTGCTAGCCCCAGAAAGTGGTAGACCAATCCCGGCTCAAGCAAGTGAAAGGCCATGGGTTCAGGGCGGGCTATGGACATTGTCCAATCTCAATAATTCACAGAGCAAGGCACAGCCAGCGGGGACAAACGAGACAAAGTCGAATTGACCCACAAGCAAATTCATGCTGCATGAACTCCGGGAGGCAAGTCATTCTTGGATTGCTTCCAGCCGAGAGACAAACTTCTGTTATTTTGTTCTCTCTCGAAGGCTTTTACGGTGGAAGTGACGCCTCGCCTTTTCAGACATTAGGAGAAGCATTTGTATGTATAGACTTGAAATACAATGGGTATCTAGAAGAACACCTCGGAGCTTCTGTGACCGAACCGAACCCGCTCAGGACGTACTGCAGAGCTAGCTAGCTCCTTGCTACCAGCAGGTCTGCACTGATAAGCAATCCACGGAACCAGAAAAAGAGAATCACACACATCTTGAGGGGACTGGCGTCCCAATCATTCTTTGGGATGCTCGTAAGGTCATATCCGCCAAGGCTGCCATTCCCGTCCGGCAAAGGGTTAAAGCCCAACGCTATGCTCCGATTGATAATAATCACCCCGTTTCCACCATAATCTACCTTCCGCCCGTGTTCATTGACTGAGTCAAGGCAAGGCGCTTGCTGTAAGGACTTAAGCTTCTCTCCCTGTTGCTTGCCGGCGGTGGGCCAGCATTGCCCGGGGGCTGCCGATGAGGCCTGTCCGAAAGAGGTCCGTTGAGCTCAGGATTGGCGCGCCTTCGTGGGCTGCGCGACCGAGGACGGCGAGGAGGGCTCAGGCGAGGGACCCTCGCGCGTTGACTGTACGGAGAGATTGATCTTTCAAAGTCACGGCTGGGGCTCCGGCGGCGGCTCCCGCTTCTAGAGGCGTCATTGTGATTGGACACGAATGACCGACTCCGTGGCCTGCCACGTTCTCCAGGACTGAACGAGCTCCGTCTTCTCCGAGTATTCCGCTCTTTTGCTCGTGGTCTGTCGTCTCTATCGGTGTGGTAGGAGCCCGCCGAGGAGCTCACCGAGCGGCGCCTGCGCTTGCGGTCGTCGCCGGCCGGAGAGCGCCTGGAGCGCTTTGACGCTTCTTGTCGGGCTGGTGGTGGGGAGCGCGAGGGGGAGCGGTTCGTCGAAATGGTTGGCACGGACGAGGAAGAGTAGGCTGATGCAGAACGGGAGCGCTTCCGGGGCCGGTGTAGTAGGTCCTCGTCCTCACGGCTGTGCTTGCGGTCCCTCTCGTCGGCCTTGCTTGCTAGTGTTTCGTCCGCAATGCCCTTCCTGCCAACATGTCAGCGCCATCCGTCCGGGAGTAGGGGCTGAAGCTCACGTACTTTCGGAGCAGGTCATTCGGCACGTCGCTCGTGAGTTGCGGCTTGAGCTTTGGGTTGAAGAGCTGCTGGGTACGGCTGGGCCGGCTCACGTACGGGCGCTCTTGAGCGGAGGCCTTACACTCATAGCTGTAGTGACGTGGAGAGGCGTCAGTCGGGCCAGCGAAGACGGGCGGGGATTCGCGTATCTTTTTTCAGGCACTTCTGGCAGGTGGTGGTTGGCGTGGCCTTGGAGCGGCCAGTATATGCAGGGCCGCGGAACATGGCTGGAGCCAGCGCGGAAAGCTCACGCGTGGGTTGTTGTTATTGTCGCGGGAAGAGGGGCGAAGGAGGGGGGTGCGGCTCTGGAGGCAAGTCGTTGTGCGATGGCATGCGGCTCATGCAGGCAGAATGACGACGCTGGGCGCGCAATAATCCAATGCGAACGCGCGCTGGCTTGCCCCAGGCCGACCACCTAGGGCGACACAACGGCTCGACGTTTTTCCCGCGCTGCGCTGGGCGCGAATAAATTACCCCCCGGCGCCGTTTCCATGCGCTAGCCCCCTGGCCGCGGAGTCTTCAGCAGACACGGCCACCAAGATAGTGTCTTTTCGATGCACCTTGGCGTGGCTCGTGGACGAAGCAGACACCAGGGCGCCGACACAGGTAGCTAGAACAGCAGAGCCGCGGACGGACGGCGGCGGTACACTACCTCCAGAGGGGAAGATTACGGCGGCCGTGGGGACCTCCTGCCAAGGCTTGGGGGTGGTTTGCAGCGGTTTTGCAGCATCCGCTGGGCTGGGCGCCCGACGAGACGAAGAGCCCTCACACTGCTTGGCCAACAAGCATCTCCCGACGCAGCTCTCCAGCAAAGCAAGCCGTCCACGCTCGCGCTGGCGCATCTTCCCCGCCCGCCGTTCCGTACTCCAGCTGTGCGCTTCGTGCCCACGCACTGCTCCCGGGCTCCCGCGCCCGCGCTCCTGACTCCTCGAGCCTCGCCGATTGAGGACCCACTCGCCGCTGCGTGCGCCCACTTCAACTGCCCTGTCGCACCGCGATGAAATCACCGCCAACCTTCTGAGCCGAGCCCGCCAAATGCACGATGTCCAGCCTTATGGTCCTGGCTTTCACGACTTTCCTTGAGCATTCCGGTTCCTGAGATCACCTGGCCTTCGACATTTCCATTTCCCTTTGCGAGCGAGCCCGCCTGGCTGCCCACCGCGCTTCCACGCCCCGGATTGCGACCGCCCTTCTCTGCATTCTACTGCCATCATACCCCGCATAGTCCGCCCCACGCTGGCTGGAGAGAATGTCCTCTCAAGGCCCTGCCGCCAGCGAGACCTCCGACCTGAAGCCGTCCTTTGCAAAGGTACAGTTTGCGCCGCTTTTCTGTTTCTGGAGATCCGCCTTGGTGCCGTCTCACTCTGCTTGCTCGGCCTCTCCCGCCCCTACCGCCCCTCGTCCATCAGTGGCGCCTTCAGCATAACTGACGGCTCGCAGGTTGCAGCTTCAGCTTACATGCCTCATAATTCCAAAAACCTTGCTGCTGGCCTTACGTCTGCCGACGGCCAGCAAGCGCCCGTTATCCTGCAGAAAACGTCAGAAGCTCCGGAAGCGCAAATAGCGGGCGTTCCGGTTGAAAATGGAGAAGGAGACGAGAGCTCCAACCAGGAAAATGCTCCTGACACCAATGGCTCCTCCAAGGATGCCCATGCGCAGAATGGCGTAAGCCCGGACTCCAATGCCGAGCCTTCGTTGCACTCGGTAGGCGGCGCAGTGAAACCCGTGGTTGCTGATGACGATGCAACCCAGGTGTCTTCCTCCAACAGCTCGGCCAAGCCGCCGAGCGTGGATGGCAAGAGTGTCGCGTCCGGAACGACCTTCGCGCTCGACGAAAAGGAAAGCATTCGCCCAGACGATAGCGCCAGCATTCGCGCCGTGGAGGAAGACCGCGAAGATGTCTTCACGCCTCCCGATTCCGTTGCGGCCGGATCAAGGGTTGGCTCGGAGAACGGCATTGGTCGTGCTTTCCGCGACCAGCTAAATGAGATTTCCGTCATGGGCGCCTCTTCCCAGCGCGGCGTTCCCTCTGCCCGGAATGTCCAGATCATGGGTAGCAATGATACTACTCAAGGCGGGTCCGGTCGCGCTGTGCCTCTGCCTCTTGGCGCCATTAAGGAAAACGATGGCACTTCTCAGCCGCAACCGGCACCTGATGAGAAGCTTTTGGAGGCTCTACAGTCTCCTAGAGACCGGCTGTTCGTTCTCAAGCTAGAGCAAGATGTGCTTGATTTCCTAAGAAATACTGGGTACGTTGCGTTACATGACCTGTTTGTTCACTTCCGCGAGACTAACGAACCTTGAAGCGAGAAGGAATTGGACGTTCCAAATTGCAATGCGTTCTACCGAATGCTCGCACATCGATTCGCTGACTATTATCTTCTCGGTCATGTTGTCGATCCGGTTACGAGTGCTGTGAAGATCACCAAGACGCCTTATAGTAGAATGTAAGCAGTCTGCTTGAATATTATCCAAAGTTTACTAATTTTAGAAGGCCACCGCCATTATCGAGCCTCCCGAGCTCCTTGTCATCGGGCCCAGAGACTCCTCCTATCATAGTGCCTGCTCGAAAGATTATGCGCCGAGGAGAGAGCGGAGGAACCCCATCAGGCACCAACACAACGGCCAATTCTGAAGGTCCCTCGAAAACAACATCTGAGGCTGGCGCCGATAGTGGAAGTGACGCCGGTCAGGGACCCAGAAAACTGACCCGAGAAGAACGCGAGGCCAAATACAAAGAAGCCCGCCAGCGCATCTTTGGAAGCGCCGAGGACGGAGATCTTGGGGAATCGGCCAACAATGAGAGTAGGGACATGTCACGGTCAAGTTCCGCTGCTGGAAGGAAGAACAAGAAGAAGATCCGCAACAACGACGACGACGGGTTTGAGGCGAGGTCCCAGTTCAGCCCCTACTATCCTGGGCAGTATGGAACCCCAGGCTATCCGAGCGATGGCCCTCCCATGTACTATGGCCCATACACCAACATGGCGCCTCCGTCAACCAACATGAACCCCAGTGGCACGCCGCCCGTGCAATACAGCACCAGCTATCCCGTCATGGTCCAGCAGGATCCCCAACAGCAATTTACATGGCAATACCAGCAATTCGGATCAGCCAATGGGGCTTTGAATCCAGGGCCCTATGGATCCCCGGTGCCGATGAACTATGACCTGTCGCAGGACTTCCGGCGCATGTCCTTCCAGCCTGGGAATGCATCTAACCAGACGCCGAAGATGTCAAACCCTACCCTGGCCAGCTTCCCGGATGGATATAGGCCACAGTCGCAGGGTATGAACCAGCCTTGGCAGATGTCGGGCCAGATGCCATATCAATTTGCTCAACCGGGCTATGATAACCGACCAATGTCGGCGGGCCAAAACCCTTATCCATATGGCCAGTTACCGAACCCACAGTTCGGGAACAACCGCAACCAGCACCCCCTTCCTGGTAGCTTTAACCGGCAGCAGTTCAACCCGCAAAGTCAAGCATTTGTCCCCAGCTTCCCGGGCTCTGGGATGCGTGGTGGTGCATTTGGTATGCCGGGACAGTCGCCTCAAATGGGGGTCGTCACTCCAAACATGGTCAACTTCCCCGGCTTCGGCATGCCCATGCACCAGCACCAGCACCAGCACCAGCACCAGCACCAGCCCCCACGGCCAAGCCAACCCACTTCGCAGCCGCAGTTCAACCGCCCACCCGGAAACCCTGCATTTGTGAAGAATCAGGGTCAGGGAATGGCTCATCCTCTGCCTCAGCCGGTGTCGGCCGCACATAATCAGGGCCAGAGATCGGCTTCGGGCAGCAGCCAAAGCAGCATTGCCAAATGGGGCACCCCGTCGCACTTGCCACCCAAACCTCCACCTCCGGTGTCGATGCAGCCTAGCCAGAAGTTTGCGAATGGGCCGCCCAGCCGGGTTCCGTCGGGACCACCACAACAGAACCCGAACGGCACATACCCTATTCCTAGTATCATGGGAGCGGGCAATGGAGCGCGTGCTGCCAAATAGAAGCATTGCACCTGCGTCCTGAGCCATCATCGCTCTGCATTTCTAGGAGTTCGTTGATGTCGGTGCGGAAGCTTGCTTGCAAAAGGATAAAAAAAAAGATTGATCTCTCGGTTCTGTGCGAGGGGTGAGGTCTGCTTAATCGGATTTCACGGCGAGGAGTCTAGATGTCGGCCTGGATGTCGGCGAATCACGGTCAATCGATGCATCTTCAAGGCGTAAACGGCAAGGATGGGTAAATTTTCGAAGCCTGGATGATGTGCAAGGTTGGTGATGAAGTAAAAGTTGAGTCGTGAGGTTTTTCTCTACTGGGGGGCTGAACGGATGGGATTAGGCTTCTTAATTAGATAATTTACCATGGGTTTGATCTCGGTGATTGGCAGTGAATGCTTGCGATGGGGTATGCCACGACGTCGGCCGGTCTGCCACGACGTCGGCCGGTCGGCAACGACTTCGCCGTGTGTGGGTGCAGGCCGAGTACGGTGGGCTCAGCGGCCACCAGCGCAACCGCCGCGACGTCGACCAGAAAAGTCACAGGGTGCGGCCCGTCGATCAGCAACAGCCATTCCCGCGCCTACACATAACCGCCAGCCATGCCAGCAAGACCGCAAGTCCGGCTGGGGCAGTTGGCCCTGCCTCTACGGCCCCGGCCGACCGCCTCGCCGCTCAATGCCTCGTCCTCGCCGCGCCACGCCCTCGCCGCAGCACCACAACGGCTCCAACAGACCCGCGGCATCAAGTCCATCGTCGCGCACCCCTCGCCCACCGACCGCTTCAACCGCGGGCCCAACATGTGCGTGCTGGGCGCCTCGTCGACGGCGGCGCTGGCCCGCAAGGAATACACGACGCCGCTGCGGACGGGGGCGCTGGCGCTCAAGAAGGGCATGACGGCGCTGTACGACCCGGCCACGGGCGTACGCACGCCGTGCACGGTGCTGCAGATCGACCGCTGCCAGGTTGTCGCGCACAAGACGCGCCACCGCCACGGCTACTGGGCCGTCGCCGTCGGCGCCGGCTGGAAGCACCCGAGCAACGTGACGCGGCCGCTGCTGGGCCACTTCTCGGCGCAGGGCGTCAGCCCGAAACGGTGGGTGCGCGAGTTCCGCGTCCGCGACGAGCGCGGCCTCCTGGGCGTCGGCGAGCTGGTCGGCGCCGAGTGGTTCAAGGAGGGCCAGTTCGTGGACACGCGCGCGGACAGCCGGGGCATGGGTTTTGCGGGTGTAAGTGGCCGGCCCTTTTTCTATCCCTCGCCTAACGGGACGGGGATGCTGATGCTTTGTCCGTCGAACAGGGTATGAAGCGTTGGGGCTTCGGCGGTCAGCCCGCTTCTCACGGTCAATCGCTCACCCACCGTACTATGGGTTCGTCCGGTGGTTCGCAGGGCTCTGGTTCGAGAGTGCTGCCTGGCAAGCGCATGCCTGGTCGTATGGGTGGCGAGCGTGTCACCGTGCAGAACCTCAAGGTCCTGAAGGTTGACCCCGAGAATGGCATCGTTGTTGTCAATGGTACGACTTCATCCCCCCGAGCACACGGGATTTGCCCTTTGCTGACTGAAGACGTAGGTGCGGTCTCTGGTCCTAAGGGATGCATTGTCCAGATCCAAGATGCCATCAAAAAGCCGTGGCCCGATGTTCCTCTGATTACTTCGACAAAGGAAATCGAGCAATCTGCTGCAGCTGAGGCGGCATGAAGTAAAAGGAGGCGTGTTGGGAATGCGCTGGTTTTCTCGTGCAGATCAAACTATGTACGTTCTAAGCAGTTCAGAGGCAAATTTGTCAACCCGTGAGAAGGAAGGGCTACAAGCAGGTCGTTCTTGGCCCCGAGAACGCTCCAGTGCGATCACAAAACTCACATGGCACCAAGGTTCTCAAACTCAAAATCCACTACTTGTCTGTTATACGTGGGCATTTGAAGCAAGTATCCGGACGTATATGCGGGGTTTCAATCCGCACAAGCCCGTCCAGGCAGCATAATTTGCAACCGCTATGGCACTATATAATCAAAGTGTCTTTCCTTAGTTATCCATCTCTAAAACAATCGAAACGTGCCAGTCAAAGTGTTGATGGACGTGCGAATCATGCCTACTGAGACGATACGCACATCTTCTCCGGGAATTTGCGAGCTAGAGAGGATTTCATAGGTTTCATCTATCTAAAGTGAACCAAATGGTCGTATTGTTCCTAGACTTTGCACACTCACCGGAGACAGAAGCAACCAGATGAACATGCATGTCATTTATGCATGTAAGTAAGGGTGAGTGTGTTTTAATGACCCAGGGGTAGTTCTCCTGTTGTACGATTCTGCACCTTGACCTTATAGAATAACTGAAATCGAGGCGTAGGGACGTGTGCCCGGACTAGTGGGCCTTCACTTAATCCGGGAATATTACTGACTGTGCATGTTAGGTCACCATCTTCACGTTTTCAGAGCAGCGCGTTCGGAAACTTGAGGCTCTCGCCAGACTGGGGGGTAATAAGGCTATTACCTACCGTAAGCAAAGTGTGAGCATTGCTTGGAAATGCAACGCTCGACTAATTTAGAAGCTGTGACATGGAATTAGATGTGTTCTAAGAAGTGATTGTGAATATCCTTGTATGCATCACTTACTGCGGGGTTCGAGGGTGGTCTCCTTATGCTATGAAGGGTATGGAGATGTAATCACAATCAGTCGGGTGCACATGTGAAACAATCCACTAGAGCCGACCCTACACAAGACGAAAGGCTCGCTTGAAACACTGACCTGAATGCCGTTGGTGGGATAACTGATTTGCTACTATGCACGTTTGACACAAGTATGCCAATGTTCTAATATGCCTCATTCCGTAAAATGATTATGTCCCCACAGTGCAACTCCTGGCAGGTTAGTCCGTCCATTGGCCCTCTGAAGACCATAATAGTCATGGCAACTACCTCTGATTTACGTATATTTATCTTACTGACCCACTTTGTGAAGACTCACAATGTTAGCCAGAGCCGAGATGTGAGCTTTACGCTAGAGCTTGATGATGAGCCGTTCAGGCCATGCGCTAGGGGATGGGGCCCAAATGATCAGCAAGTCGTAAATTTAGATGTCTTGTTTTCATCGTATCTCAAGTGGAGGCCTAATGTCGAGCATGTCGATCATTTCGTTGGTCCTAAGAAAATGTTGTTGCACTTGTACAATACTGGGATAGCCGAGCTGTGGGGACATCGAGCGAGAATCCTGTCAAATAGTGAACTCGGGCTGTCTGTGCAGCCATCAATCGCCCCAGAGCCCGAATATTCGCCACGAAGGGTCGATGGCGCCACTACGAGCTTGTCTGCGGACCCAGAAGGGATGGTAGGTTGAGTAGTCTGTGCAGGCATGTTAGCAAGAAGGATAATACGGATCATGGTGTGGTTTACCTCGCTCGCTATCAAGTCCCAATTGAGAAGCAACATTGACATAGCCTTCATCATTCTTCTCGCCCGTTTTGACGATGTCCTTCAACATATCCTCGTCTCCGGCCCAAGGAGTACGGCAATAGGGGCAAGTCACGTTGTGACCGCCCTTAGTGGCAGCCCATTGCTCGAAGCAGGTCTTGTGTACGTTGTTGCCGCAAGCAGCTTTGCACCACACGATTGCGTCGCCAGTGGATTCGAAATCCTCGCAGCAGATGGGACAGTCGCCTTCCACAGGCTTGCGTCCGCCATCCTTCTCACCAGGTACGTCCGACGGGATCGGGGGAGCTTTAGAGAAGATCTCCACGAGTTCAGACCGGAGGAAGGCTAACTGATACTGGAGGATTGGGGGGGCCTTGAGCACACGGACAAGAACCTGAAGGCATTAGCAATTGCAACGCTGATTTCGAATCTTGTTGGAAACCTACATAGACGATATGCTTGCACTGATTTCCTTTTGCGGCATGAGGGCACGTGCAGCTGGGAACGAGCGAGATGTTAACGGTGTAGATATTGCCTGTTGTTCCTGCGATGTCGATGTCTTCGTGTGGGCAAGCGTCTGTTTCTCCACGAGAGCGACCGATGACAAAAATGCTGTTGTAGATCAGTATTATTGGACCGGCAACCCGCGTGAGGCTGTGGAAGAGGGTAGGGCTCACCGCCGTGTCAGTGCTCGGTCTCTCACAGCATAGAATGATTGAGGTGCCTTGTCGCGGAATCTGCGGATCGTCAGCTCAACTACGTCATATGCAAAAATAGGTGCTAAGATCTTGCCGCTTGAGCCGCTTTTCCTTCGCCGGCGGCGACTTCAGCTTGGGTTGCTTCGCAGGCGCGGAAGCATCGGCATCGTCAACGGCTGTATTGCCGCGGCGCTGGCGCTTCTTGACCGGAACCTCAGTGACCTCACCCGGCAGGTCTTCGGCGTACGAAACGGGCTTGCGTTTGCGCCCACTCGAGCGTGGCTGTGGAGGAGGTTGGGCATGTGTTGCTACACCGCTCATGTTGCTGGTGGAGTCCGGTGCGCCCATGGCGGCGTATATGGCGTGGGTATCGTATGCGGCTGGAGATGACGCGGCTGAACAAGGTGAACTGGAGTGATGAAGTGGCGGGTGGAGGCGTGGGGACGAGGCGGATTAAGGTTAGGTAGTATCGATAAGGTAGGCGCGAAAGCTTGACAGACAGGCGCGCTTGCACGTGATTAGAGCTAACCCTGACCGCACATGGGCTCGATCTTCCCGACTGGACCCCACTACAGGCTCCAAAATAATTGAGCCCACCCGCATCTGTCTCACAGGGATACCAACACCTACGTGGCAGTGAATCCTATGTCTAAACATGTTTGCAGAGTTTCAAAGTTCGCATATACATCTGGGCATTCGCTTTAGCTGCCCGTGTAGGAAGAATGGAGCGTTACCAGTGGGGCTCAGAGGGCTCAGATCTTTCGCTAGCCTGGTGTGACCCTGTCCCGCAAAAGGTGTTGTACCCTGCGTAATAAGTGGCTCCCTGGTGAATCCTGTGTTGGGATGTTGGAATCCATGTTTACACGCAGGGATCTTCATCAACTGCCTACTTGCGCAGAGAGCAACGGCTATCGTAGAATGCGGAAGGTCCGATACTCGCTACTCGCCGTTCCCGGCTGCTCGCCATCGTCGCCAACGCCCTAGGGTGATAGGGGCCCCCTTTGTGACCCGACCTCTGCTGATTCGCGGTAACGAATGCCAGCCGACAATTCGCGTTGCCCCTTGGCGAATTCCGGCTCAGAGTCGTGCCATGTTTTGGGGCGCACCGCTGCGCCGTAGCGAAGCGTCCCTGATCGTCCGACATCATTTAAGTGGGTTTCGGATCTGCATTGCATCTGGCATTCAGCTCCGCCTGGATTAATCGTGTGTTCGGCATTGTTGCTTCTATCTAAAAATTAGGAGACTTGGGTGACGACCAATGTGCTGTACTCTAAGAGCGGAAACCATCCCACAACCTGTAGCCCAAACGCCCGCTAACCTGCCCAACGCTTTTTTCGCAAACCCGGCTGATGCCGGCCTCCGCTCTGGAGGCCTGCTTAATGCTGTGCAAACTGGGAGATTCGTTACGACGTAGTTGGTTATGCCTGGCTCCGGCCGAACCCGAGCCGTTGCCTAAACGTCTGCTTCTCTGGGTCACCGTCCGGCGGCATGGTGTACGCCTTCTTGCTACCCAGCTTCCTGCCCGTTCGGACATCTCTCCGACTGGCGCAGCAGCAGCAGAGCCCGGACTGGATGATAAATGCAATCAGAATGCAACCGGCCGAGGTCCACATGAAGCCAAACATCTGGGCTCCGAGGACTGCTTTGATGTTGAGATCGTCCACTTGGGTGAGTGCGATCTTGAAGACAATGAAAATGGCCGTAGCGATGATACAGGCCACGAAAATGCAGAGCAGCGTGAACAATGATAAAATAGCGATTGGGCCTGCAGCCCACCGCGTGTAGACGGCCAGAGGCGTCAGGAAAATGAGCGTGGTAGACAGGCAGGTTCCCGTCAGGAACAAGCCAAACATCCACTGAGAGGCCACCTTGAGGATGTCGAGGTATTTCAATGCTTCCTCGGGAATAGCAACTACGATAGGTGTTAGCATCTAATTGCATTAGAGACAAAGGCATTTGTGACGTACTGGTTGCGCCTGCGAACAGCTCATTGAGTAGGATCTCCACGGGATTGAACCAGTAAAGGCTCTGGGGGTGGGAGCACCGGGTGACACCCTCGTTGATGTAGCCTTCACAAAAGTTCCATAGTCCGACCTGATAGAAATCGTGCAGACCCAGGGTCTGGGCTATACTATTGAGCAGCGTGGCGTTGGGAATCGAAGTCGGCACGATATGGCTGAGATCGAGCTTCATGAACCAGGTGTCGCGGAGAACGGTCTTATCGTGGGTGTTGCCGATCTCGACGAGCAGAAGGAAAAGAGCGGACAGGAAGAAGAAGAATGAGGAGATGACGGCGAAAATCTTGCGGGTGCGGGTTGCTCGTTTCATCTGCTTCTTGGAGAGGGTGGTGTTGGAACGCTTCAGGCCGCCGCCGGGCGAGGTGTTCCAGGGCGTTTCCTCGAACTGCGGGGCGCGGGTGACATCCTGGCTTGCGGCCACGGTGGGCGACGACCTTCCAGAGGCACCGGGCCCGTAGGAGCGCGACGAAGGCGTACGAGACGGCGGAGAGGACGGCATGGCGATGCCTGGTGGAGGGAGGAAGCGTGAGAGAAGGCTCTGTGGCAGTCGGGCCAGAAGAAGACCAGGCTGTGAGTGGACGGGCGGGCCGGGGTGCTGGGCAACGCCTGGAGCGCCGCGGTGGAAAGGACCGACATTATGAGACGGGCGGGCTGGTCGCCGGGCTCTGACCTCAGGCCGGTGTTTGCGACGCGTTAGGGCCTGCAGGCCGGCGTTGATGCAAGAGGCGCAAAGCGGGTCTGGGCGGCGGCGCGGCGTCGTGATTGGCGGCGATCGGGCGCCAGCCACGAAACAGCACCCCTGCTGCGAGCGCGCACCAGGCACCCGACCGCAGCCCATCCCATCCGGCCAGGCCCCGTCTTCGGCGCGCCCATGCCGTGACGATGTCAGAGAGCAGTGCTGGCTCCCGCCTAGCGCTGGCTAGCAGCGCGCCAAAGCTGCCGGTCCTCCTGACGCCCATGGGCCCGCCCTTCTATTTACTGCGTCTCAGACGTCATCCCAGCCTGTCTCTCAGCCGCACTTCTTTGCTCCACCGCCTGCGTCCTATGCGCTGCCTTCCCCGTAGCCCGTCTTGGCCCGCCCCGACCGTCTCTGTTTTTCTCCCCAGTCGAGCTCCCCTCCTCTCCACCTCCGCCCGCTCCTGCTGCTGATCGCTCCAGCATGCGTCTCTCCACCTGCTGGCTCGCCGCGCTCCTGTCCGCTGGCGTCCTCGCCCAAGGAAACGACGACAACGACAGCTCCAACTCGGGCTCCGGTTCCCGCTCTGCTTCCGGTTCCGGCTCAAGCGCCAACACGGTGGTTCTCACCGGCACAAACGCGAAGCCCAGCGCGAGCGTGCCCACAGGCACCTACATCTCCTATTCTTCCACCGTTCGCGTGAGCACCGGCGACGATGACGACGGAACGGGCACCAAGACCAAGACTCCCACCGCAGGCGCCTCGGCCAGCATCAGTGAAGAGAAGACGGTCACGGTGAAGACGCAACATACCATCACCTTGCTCACCGGCGCCGACGGCACCCGCACATACACCGGCGGCCCTCTGACTCCCACCCCTGGCAATTCCACGGCCTCCGAGACCAGCAGCTCCGCTGCTCCCACCAACACTCAGCCATGCAACGGCTACACGGATTTGTGCTCCCGCAAGTTTTCGAACGTGACCGAGGTCTGCGCCCACAACTCGCCCTTCACGGTCAAGAACAATGCCGCAGCCAACCAGAACTTCGACGTGACTACCCAGCTGAACGATGGCATCCGGATGCGTAAGTGGCACTTGGACCCTGAAGCGTGACCTGATACTAACTCGATGCAGTCCAAGCTCAGGCCCACTACAACGGCACTGGGCAATTCAACCTGTGCCACACCTCTTGCGACATCCTCAATGCCGGCACGCTCGTGGATTATCTCAAGGAAGTCGCCAGCTGGGTGCAACAGCATCCTTATGACATTGTCACCATCCTGATTGGCAATGCCGACTACGCCACCGCAACCAACTTCACCACTCCGATCGAGGAGTCCGGCCTCAAGGCGTATGCGTACGAGCCATCGGTGATTCCAATGGGGGTTGAAGATTGGCCGACGTACTCGGAGATGATTCTCACGTCGAAGCGCGTTGTTTTCTTCTTGGACTATCAGGCAAACCAGACGGCAGTGCCCTACCTCATGGACGAATTCAGCCAGCTGTGGGAGACGCCTTTCGATCCGACCGACCAGGCGTTCCCTTGCACCGTGCAGCGCCCTCCGGACCTTCCTCAGGACCAGGCCAGGAACCGCATGTATATGATCAACCACAATCTCAACGCGGACATCTCGATTCTCGGCAACTCGATTCTTGTACCAAACAAAGTCAATCTGACTCTGACGAACGCCAATACAACCGACTACGGCGCTCTGGGCCTTTCGGTCGATCAATGCACGGGTAAGCTTGACCCTGCGGCTCAAACATGAAACTCAAGGCTGCACCCGAGAGAGTTTGAAACACGGAAGGGGCGCTAATCTTGTCACAGACATGTGGGGCAGACCTCCGAACCGCCTGAACGTCGATTATTACAACATTGGCAACATCAACGGCAGTGTCTTCGCTGCAGCTGCGGACGCCAACAATGTCACGTACAACGGCAAGTGCTGCGGGCTCGACAGTACCTCCGATGCCGTAACCGACTCTGCGGCCCGGCCGCTGCTCGCACTGGCTATCTCCATCTTTGTCGGCGTCGCCGTTTTGTAAAGCTCCTTAATTTTTGAAAAGTCGTGTGTTGGGTGGATTTCTTTTCCGGAAAGGTCTGTCGGCGGATACGTATATTACGACACATGGGTTCTCAACATTGGCGACGGCGTTTTTGAGGGCTTTGGCGGGACTAGCGACAGCGATCATAGACACACGGTCGGCCCCAGGAGGCATCAATGCATTGCTATAGCAGCATCCTAATCTTAAAATCATTTCGCTTTTCCCTTCGCTCATCTTGCGGGCGAAACCTCGCATCTCCGAATTTATTGATGGCTGTGCGTTTCTCCAGGCCAGCCACTCCACCTTGCGAGCACCGATGCCATGGGAACGCCCCGCTGCTATTTGCGGTGACGGCTGCAGCGGCAAAGGCCGAGCGCGATCCCGGGCTCGTATCCTCCGTATTCGCCGGCACCTGCTTCCGTGGTGCCGCAGGGTGTTCCCGCCGCATCGCGTCGCCTTGCCTCCTGTTTGGCTGGTGGTTGTTCGTTGGACTAGTCGCTAGCGCAGCTCTCAGCCACCTCCTTCAGGGACTTCTCATCCAACCCCAGCATTGCACGTCGGTTGCCCTCCCACTGCGCCCATGCGGCCGCTTGCAAGAGGCAGTCAGCCAGGTCGTCCAGTTTCTTGGGGCCGGCTGGCGGTGAGCTGCTGGCAGCTGACGGGGCTGGCGCAACTGACGCGTCCTTTTTACGCTTCTCCCTACCGCTACCGTCGCCGCCGCCGCCTCCTCCAGTCCTTTTCGCGGCTTTGGATAGCTTGGACAAGAAAAAGTCACGCATGCCGCGGGCTTCCGGCGTACCGAAGCTGAGTTGCACGTCGCCGTCCGGCCGAGCAGATGCAGCCCCCTTGGTGTTTGCAAGCAGCCATTGCTCGACGAGCTTGACTTTGACCTTCTTCTCGATCTTCGTCCTGCTCAGCCTCTTTCCGTTACTCGCACCTGCGTGGTCTGCCGCGCTGGCCTCCGTCTCCTCCTCGGCCTCGGCCTCGGTCTCAGCATCTGCCTCGACGTCCTTCGCCGCCTTCGCGGCTGCCGAGCGCGAGCGGGAAGAGGGCCGTTTGAGCGCAGCGCTGCTGGCAGAAGCTTCGTGCAGAATCGCTCGGCCGAGCTCCGAATTCCCCACCCAGAAGGCGGCAACGCGCGCTGGACTGACGGGGAAAGCGCTAGGGAACGAGGGCGCTTCCAGGACGGCGGTTGGCAGGCGCGCGGAAGCCTCCTCCTGCCTGAGCGTCTCGAGGATGGCCCAGATCATGCCCTCGAGCATGTTGACGTGGTAGGTCCACTCTTGGATGGCGGCGGACGCGTTGGTGCGGTAGCGCTGCTGCTCAATAAGAATGGTCTGCGGCGCGTAGGGCAGAAGCTTCCGCCTGAGCAGTGCGTAGGCAGCGCGCGAGAGGATGGACGGCCGGAACGACTCTTTGGCAGCTTGGGTGAGCTGGCTGCTCAGCTGGGCTGCGGGGTCTGTAGAGGAAGCCTGCTCCTCCTCTTGTTGGACGAGGTCGCTGACGGAGATGGGCTCCCAGGCCAGAACGTCGAGCTTCACCGAGGAAGCACTGCTGGGGGGTTTGATGGAAACATCGCACACGCAGAAAGCCATGTTGCGGATGCCCATGTCCACGCTGAGGATGCGGGTGGCCTTGGTGCCATGCTGAAGTTTGGCCACGTTGAGGTCTGAATGGAAGCGTTCTGCGAGTTCTGGCTTTGTGCCGCCAACGCCGCCGCCGATGCGTGCAAGAAGCGTCTTGAGTTGAGCCCCTGTAATGGCGCCCTTGACGCGCTTCGACATGAGAAGAGGCCCAACTATGGTGCCGAACCAGTTGGTTCACTGAGAAAGAAAGAAAAGGGAGGGTCAATGCAGCGTGAAAGCATTGGTATGACGAGACATGCGCTTTGCTTCGTTGCTGTTGACTGTGCTTTCTATCAGAACATCGAGGTCAGCTGGTGAGAAGGCATGCTTGCTGTAGTGATGCTTGTATCGATCGTAGTATGAGACGCGACAGAAACAGAAAACCGTGACGCAAGGGTTTGCCGGGGAAATCTCGGAGGCTAATGTAGGATGATTCAGCACACGATGGTGTCCTGCATTGGAACGGCGAGCGGTCGTCCCGAAGTCGTTGGGTTTGATCCGCTTCTTTGGCGACTAGCCTCTGTATAAATGTAGGCTCGACGGGATGGAAGAAGTGATCTAAGGGGAATACAAAGCAAACCAAAGCCCACAGCGAAAGAATTCATGGGTGTTATCCTTAGGCTTCATAGGGCCAGACTCCTGGACGAGTCTACTAACCCTTCGAGCCAGATGGCTATGGTTCTTCCAGTGCACAGATGATAAAACTAAGACGGGAGCCTGGGAGTGACTCAACAGGTGTCGGAACAGGTGGTCTGAGGGAAGTAGGCAGCAAATCGCATTAAATTGGACGCCGCCGTTTAAATAGCCCTTTCTGCTGCACACCCACTTTGAGATTCGCATTGGCTGTCTCTTTCTTTCTTTATCTTTTCGGTCCAGTGCTGGGATTGCTGGCTGGTGGTGGTGATGGTTCTCCGGTAAATATGCCGTCCCAAGAAGGGATTGGACGTTCGAGAGAGACCGTTGTTTACGGACGGTTCACCGTTGATGGGAGGCAAGACAAACCCCACGGTGCGGATTGGAGCTTGGGCGCGGGCGGCGACGGTGTGGCTCGTGCAAGGGAGGTTCGGTTGTGAGGGCGGCGCTAGCGATTCCAGAAGCGTGGCCTTAATCGGAGCGCGCGACTCCAGACACGCAGCGCTTCGACTCTCCACCACCACTCCCTACCCGCCTAACTTCCAGCTTTCGAGATACCCCGGTCTTTCCCGCCCAACACGCCTCACGACTAGCACCATGGTACGTTCTTCCAGCCCGCCCAACACGCCCGCACCTTCAATGCTCCAGCCAACCGTCTTGCGCTTTCCACGCGGGAAGATGAACGCCGCCCTCGCTTTGGAGCTCGCTGGACTCGCGCCGTCACTTCACCGTCGTTGCTGCCAACACTTGCTCTGGGGCATTTCGCTTTCCCCCGAAGCTGCAGCAACAGCATTCGCTCGTCTTTGCTCGCCCGTTACGCATCGTAGTTCAATTGCGCCTCAAGCTGACAATCGACCCTCCAGTCTTCCCCTCGCTCCAGCTCTCCCGTCAACTCGCCCCCGGCCACCGGTTCCACCACGGCCCGCCCCTCGTCTCCCAAGCCCCCGGGTGGCCCTGCAGTGGCCATCAGGAGGAAGGCTGCCGCCGACCGCGCCGACAAGGCTGCCAATGCCCGTCCCAGCAGCACCCGCGCCGCCGGCGCTGGCGGTAGCAGCAGCACCATGCTGAGTACGTACTCCCATGCATATCATCAGTCGTTCGAGGAGCTAGTGGGGAACCACAAGTTGTGCGCGTTGATAGGGACTATTGCGCAATGACGCTGCAAACAAGCGCTACGGCCTCATTGGTCTCACAGATGAACGAGGAAAAAACAGGCAAGCTAACATGGATACAGGGCTCTACACCGACGAGTCTCCCGGTCTCAAGGTCGACCCGGTTGTCGTTCTCGTTTTGTCTGTCGGCTTTATCATCAGTGTCGTCGCTCTGCACGGTAAGTTCCACCGTTCAAAGGAATACCCTCGAACCGGAGAACTGACCCATTTCTACAGTCATCGCCAAGATCACTAAGAAGTTCTCGGCATAAATGACCGCATGCCACCACAAATCTGTTCTGAGCAAGCTGGGTTGTCAACGGAATCGGGACTAGCTCGAGAATGTGGCGGAACAATGGCGGACAAGGCAACATTGATGGGGCGTTGAGAGGAGGAGCTTTCCTCGCATTCACAAAAGCTGGGTACGGCTGTGGACACGGCCGCTTTAAACTGGTTCTCGAAAGCAATGGCTGCAACTACGATGTATCATACCACATGGGTTTTGGGGGATTGGGAATATCAAAGTTCTTTTCATGGCGCATCAACACGGTTCTTTTCCCGATGCGAGGCCGGTCTCAGAGGTATTGCAACATTACTGTTACCAGGCATGTAGAGTCGAAGCAAACATCTGGACGCATAAATCTAGCAGACGACGATATTAACATCCCAATGGCTCCTTCAACTCCTCATGCCTGGGGAGCAATGGTTGCAATGCTAACGAGCATGCATCGATGAACCCTCCTACGGTGCATGGCTTGTGGCCAATGACATAGTTTAGGGTGCATCCAATACCTCCGTGCGAACAGGAATCCCTAAGACGCACAGCATAAGCCACCGAGTTCATGTGGAATGCGGTTGAGAGAAATCCCGAAAGAGGCTGACATGGAAATACGACTATGAAAAGCAAGAATTGAAAAAGCAACCTAGCTTGCATTTGCTGTTGCTTGGTAGTCCAATCTCATCGCAAGCAAGACCATACGACTGAGCGAAGCCACCTCAAGCCATATTCACACACTTATCATCACTTTTTGCCCTCGGCATGCTTCTGAGGGAGGACGACCTCTCTCCGCTCGCCCCGAAACGTTGCCATCCACTGCTACGCTCCCGCACCTCATAGACACTGTGATCATGGCTTGGTCGTCATTCCCCGACCCTGCCCTGCAGTTACCCAGAATCTTGAAACCCGCAAGAGCTATTCCGCGAGAGCTCACCGGTGGAAACGGGGAATGGCTGCCGTGTTGTACACCTCCTCTCCGGGGTGGCGGGGACCAGACCGGAATGGTGGCAAACAAAGGTTACTTTGCAGCGGGAGCCGTGACTCTTTCCCGAATGAGACCCTCCACCCTCCACCTTGAACTTTCGCCGCTTGGCGCCATCAGGCGTCCGAAACAAGGCCGGTAGCAGACGGAGTCCACTCCACATACGCTATTGCTTTTCTCTTCCTTTTCCTCCCATCTCTTTCCCTGCTGCCCCGCCATCCAAACCACGCCGTGTTAAAATTTATTCGCTCGCTGCGCTGATCTCTCTCTTCTTCCCCTTTTGCTGTTGCCGCTCCACTTCCTGTACAAGGGAAACGTGCGGAACTCTAGAGAAAATATACAAATGCCCTGGCCAATCGGCTCGAACTTTTCCGGGTAGCTGCATTGCATTTTATGCAGCCAGCCTTGGGGATTACCGCCTGTTCCTTCCCAGCCTCGCATTAAGTATCCAATATATGGCATTCGAACCCCCCTTCGATAACCAAAAAAGATAGATCCCACCTTGTGCCTTTCCCCTTCCACTTCCGGTATGCTACACCAAAGAAAATTTTTCCAAATATCTTATAGATCCAATCCTCCTGCAAACTCATCTTCGTCCAGCTCCCTGTCCTTTGCGTATCTTTCTTCTCGTTGCCTAGCCAGCCTTTCCGCCTCGGAGTCGCCGCCCTCGTCCTCCTCGTCCTCCTCGGTCTCCTCGGTCTCCTCTTTGAGCGGCTGCTGCAAAGAAGCTGACCTAGCTTTGCTGTTCTTCTTCCTACTTCCACTTTCATGCTCTGCCTTGTCCCTCTCCGCCATGCGTCGCGCGAAGTTCAGCGCCATGTATGACTCACCCAGACTGGTACCTCGCAACACGCTCCCATAACTGTTCGAGAGGCTTTCGCTGCTGAATCCTCCCACCGGAAGGGGTACCTCGACAGCGCTGAGGGACGTCTCGTCCGGCCTCAGATGGCTTGGCGGCGGGCGGGAGCGGGTTGGATAGAAGATCCCGGTGTTGTTGGCGTCGACAAAGCTACTTGACAAGAGAGAAGCGGACGTATTTGGAGGGGTGGATTGGTACGCAGGCCCAATGCTGCGCGCAGAGGAAGCACCAACCTCAGGTGCGGTGGACGACAGGGCTGTTGTCGTGGCTGCTCGTACGGGAGTGTATGTGGGCAAGCCGGCGCTCGACTGCGTCTTGGCCCTCTTCTTCTTTTTCTTCTTCGGCTCCTTCGGTGCTGACTTGGCCTCCTCGGTGAGTGATGATCTCCTTCCTAGGCTCGCAGTTGGACGCTGAGGGATCTCTTCCTTGTTGAAATTGATGGGACTCTCTGCGTAGTTTGGCTTGCTCTGGGGGGGAGACTGCTGTTTCTCGGGGCCTGCATTCTCGATGGCAGCTTCTCCATCAGTAGCTTGCGCTTTCGACTTTCCTTTCTCGGGAGACACCGATGCTGGTGTATCGGCTTGATTATGAGCGACCTTTTCCTCAGCATGGTTGTGATTCTGGCTAGACGATGCTGACAACAGATCTTGAGTAGGAATCTCCTCGGTGTAAACCCTCTCCGGCTCTGACTTCCACCGTTCTGCTTCCTCAATCTCCCTTTGAATTGCCCGGAGAGTCTCCTCGGAAAGCGATGACTCGGCGCTGGTCTCCTGAGAGCTCAAATGTCGGTCATCCGGCGGCGATTGTGTTGGCGTTACAATCCTGGGCCCCAAGCTCAGACGGACGGCCTTGCGAGCGCTTCCGGGACGTTCTCCGTTGGACTGTTTGAGCGAGGAGCGGCGCGGAGCCGGGCTATGCTTGAGGACCGGCGGCATGGTGGAGGAACGCACGAGTTCAGAACGAGGGTCTCTGGCGGGTCTGCTATTACCTCCGTTGGCAGCGGGGGCGGAGCTGCTCAGCTGCTCCTGGTCCTCGAGCAACGGCAAAAAGCCGGGCAGCAACTGGAGGATTTCCGAGTCTCTTTCACGGACGCTGCCCAAAGAAAGCGGGTGAGCAGCGACGTCAGGCACGCTGGAATGCCGAGCCTCGGCGACTGCAACCTCTTCCGACACTGCCTCGGCCCTTTTGCGCGCGTCTTCCTCGCGCTGCTTTGTGAACCACTTGGCCTCGTTTTCGTCGTCCATGAGATGCGGCGCGGGAGCATGGTCGTCGCACACATCAACCATTGCCTGCTCGTGGTCGCGCTCCTGCTGGGCGGCGCGACGCTTCAGGCGCTCGTCGGCACGCAAGTCGTAGCGACGGTTCTTCTCGGCGACATAGTCGTTGAATTGCCCCTGTTTCTTCGCAATGTAGCGGTTGACCTTGGCGTCGAGCTCCTGGCGCTTCTGCTCGAGGCTCTGCAGCAATGCGTCGTCGAACTCGGGTGGGTCGCGGTGGCAGACCCACGAGGTATCAGGCATGTGAAGGTAGCGGTAGGTGTTGCGGTCCGGGTCGTGGATGTGCTCGGGCGGCGACGGGGGCCGGTGGTGGGCGGCAGCCATTGTGCGAGGAGCGGGCGGCTTGCAGAGACAGGATGCCGGGTGACATCAGCGGCCGGGCGCGCGGAGTGAGAGGGACGAGAGCAGCCGGGGCGCAGGCAGGTTGGGGAGGGAGGATCGGTGGTGCGAAGATCGCGTGGAGTTTGGTGTGAAGATCTCGAGGGGCGGGCTGGGCCTTCGGGCGCGCGCACGAGGCGGTCAACGGCGCTGGTCTTGCGGTGGGACGGCGTCAGAAGGCGCGCGCAGGGTGCATATCAGCTCTGGCATGTGCTCTCGACGCGGCAGGCGAGGCGAGGCGAGGCTTCGGAGCCCACCCAGGCCTCTCCGTCTTCGGCGATGGCGTGGTAAGGCTGAGGAGTTTTCCATGCTGGTGCCGCCGTCGTTTGGATCAGCGCACCCGACGGCCACGAGCAGTAAGCGAGCCCCAGCTGAAGCCGCCAGGCAGTCAACGTCTGATGCCTGGACCGATCGGACGTGCGACCCCACGCCCAACACCACCTACGCCCCCACCTGACCCTCACATCCTCCGTCTTGTGCTTGACATCTGCAGCCCGTGATAGCGACACGGCGTTTGATACGCCTGCTGACGGCCGCACGCTCGGCAGCCAGGGCTTCCGCCGCCATCCTACCCTCCTATCGCCGTGACGAACGGCACTCTTTCCTGCCAGACTCGAGTCTTGTCTTCCTCCACCAAAGCTTAAACCCAGTGCCGATGGCCGAACCCGACGCCTGGCCTCACAAACGATCTGGCGTATCCATGTCAAGCAGCGGCCGTGTTGCGAGATACCGTTTACTGCTTCTGGCTCGCCTAGCCACGTGCTGATCATCGTCCACGTGCAGGGGGTCCTCATTGGGGCCAGCGATTGTTTTTCTACATGTATCGCTTGATCCGATGGCGACACCAGAAGCGGCCAAGCGTCGGTCGGGTGGCCCGACATGGCAGCTCCCAATCATGTCTGATGACTCCATTATTCACGCCGTGGAATGCGCAAACTCTGTCAGGTACTCGCTGACCTTTTGCGGCTAAAGATCAACAATCCAGCTGTGGTTACGGCAATGCAAGGAGCCGTCGTGCCGCCTTCTTCACCTAGCTTCCGCATCGCTTTCGGTGGGTCGAACGACGGCCAAGGCTGAGGTGGGAAGTAATACAGGCCGAGTTAAGAGTTTCACCAACAGGCGTGTGAGTGCGGCGCGGAACACGGCACAGAGGATTCAAGAACAAGCTTTCGAGGCCGGGCGCCCCAAAAATAGAGCGTTATACTAGCCCGGAAAAGTATTGGATGCCGTTGGCCATGGGTTACTTCGAGTAAATCCTGGCCACAACTTTCGCAACCAACCCAACCGTTAAGCCTCCAAAATCTTAAAACCATAGCTAAACTGAACAACAGCAACGCAGCGGCAGCGACCGTCCAAGTCACTGAGCTCATCCAGTAATATCGCTCGCACGTTGGAATGCGGTCGTACAGGCAGCAAGGCGGCTATGCAGGGGCAGCAATCCGCCACACATAGCCTTCGCAGTCACACGAGGACCCGTCCGATCTAGCCGGGCTCCTCTGCAAGCCTACCGTTTCGGTTTCTTGGTGTCAAAGGCGCTGTTGCCTGGTTCATTTGGAGCATTGCCTGTGAAGGATTGAAGCCAATCCTCTTCATTCCCCGGCTGTTTGGGCCTATATAGTCTCGCAACGTCCCTCCTCCCGCCCAAAATGCCTGCCGCTCTTCTTCTCCATACCATTCAATTTCCCTTTGGTCGAGTGAACGTTTTCGCCCACTTCCGACCCGACTGCTCTCCCCTGCTAAGGATCTGGTCTTCTAAATAAGAGCAACAACCCACATGCCCTACCTTCTTTCTACACGGACGCAACCTTTCCATCAAAAGAGCATCCCTCGAAATGGCACTGCTAGTCATCAATGGTGTCGCCCGAACTTTCCAGATTCTCTGTGCGGCCGTTGTCCTCGGCCTCTCCATCACGCTTATTAGAAGCCAAAGTTACGGTACCGTCGCTGCCAACAACTATGCCGCATTTACTGGTGGTTTCGGCTTGCTTGTTGGTCTTATAGGCGCCGCCGCCATCTTCATCGAGCCTCTCGCTGGTCTCGTCATGGTCGCCGCCGACGCTTTAGCTGAGCTGTTCCTCCTCGCCGGTGGCATCGTAAGCTCGTTCCTCCTCTCCCTTCAAAGTCAAGCTCCGGCCTCCACCATTGCAGCACCCAAACAAAGAACAATGGTGGCTAATGCACTCATAGGCAGTCGCAGTCAAGCTCCGCGGCACATCATGCAGCTCCAAATCCGATGAGAACGAATACAAACTTTATAAGAATGAGTTGACCAACGGGGGTTGCATCAAGGACAACAAGGGCAACTTGCGCGACTGCGGATCCCACTCGGTCGATAATGCGCTCGATCGCTGCGTGAAGAACAGCGCGGATGCAGCATTCATGATCATCACGGCCGTCTTTTGCATGGGCACGGTCGTTATCGCGCTGCTGGCAATGAAGCGAGGGGGTGGCATTGGGAGGAAGGGTGTTGTCGTCTAAGAAAGGCATGGGTATGAAAAGGTCGCTGAAACTTGCGGGCTGAGAAGGTATTGACGCATTATCAGCACCCGAAAGACGTGATATAATGGCGAGAACATTACAATGATGGGGGATACCCTACTGTGAATTTGATGCTCGAGGCTTTCCTTCTGTTTCTTTCAATGTCACTATTATCTATGGCTCTGCAAATGTGGTTCGGTGCTTCACGAGGGAGAGTGGCAGATGCAACGGTTTGATGAGTCAAGGGAACTTTTACTACGGGTCAAGATACCTTGACCACGTTGACCTGACTGCTGCAGCACTCATCGCACAACCTGCGTTTCTCCTGCCATGTCCTCTGATCTTCGATGGTCATGGTGCCATGCAATGCATTAATTCACGATGGGCCGGGGAATTTCAGGCTTAAAATGGCATGTGATATCAAAGTCTTCCTGTCTACCCTTGCCGGCAGTGGGGGCGCCAGGCGAGGAGGATTTAATACAGCTGATTGGAAGCTAGTGGCTAGCGGACTATATACTCCGATGCGAACCTGTCAAGGGTGAGTTGGAGGTGCAGACACACAGATGCATGAACATGGTACGTTCGGAGTCTTTTCCGGCACATGTGGAGCCCCGCTGCCTCAAAGGCACACCTCGCAACACATACCGCTGTCCTCGATGCCACACTCAGCGAGTGCTGTCGTCCGCTGCTCAAGACTACACACCCAAGTTGCTGCTCCATCCCCAACAAGCCTGCACCCGCAATTGCCATCGGATCGGTCTTCGGACGCCTTGATATGATCCTGTCAGCTTCCCGAGCGCCTACTCCATGGCCCGTCGAATACTACCACATTCGCTCTCGCCGCTCACCGCCGACCCTTCCGCGCAACCCTCCCCGGTCGCGGGCCAGAAACGTAAGCGCCCAAAGGGCATCCTGTCCGTGGCTTGCCTTCCCTGCCAAAAGCGGAAGATAAAGGTAATCTCGTGGCTGTAGATCTGATAGATGGTTCCGTTGACTCAACCCTCACAGTGCGACGGAGCGCGTCCGGCCTGCCGTCAATGCGCCTCCAAGAAAGCTGAAATTGATTGCGCGTACGACGTCCCCGAGGGTCAGACCAGAACCGCTGCCCTCAAGAGCCATACTGCCCAGCTTCAGACGCGTGTGTCCACTTCCGTCAGCCTGCTATGGGCCCTCAAGATGGCGCCGCCAGACGAGGCTGCACGCATCCTGGAGCGCATCAAGTCCAGCCCCGACCCTTTGCACGTCCTCGATCAACCCACGGGCCTGGACCTATTGGATTCGACACCGACTTCAGCACCGCAAGACCCGACTCTCCAGCCGCCTCCGCCCTCACCCAGTAGTACCTCCGTGGACACTTTGCACCCATCAAATCAACGCCGACTCTTGTCTTCCGTATTCGCTCTCCTCAGGTCGCCCGCCACCCGTGAAGCCTTCCGGCTTTTCCTTCAATGTACCGGCCTCCTCTTCCACGTCTTCACCAAGACGCAGGGGGGTGCCGCGTTGCAAGAGGTCCAGGACAATGATGATGCCGCCATTTCCAAGGCGTCCATTTGCGAAGTCTGCGCAATGGCTGCATTGGGCTCACAGTATTCCCAGGGCAGGATAAGCTCCGAAACCGGCCATTACTTCTACAATGTTGCTAAGCAGTATTTGGATGACGCCATAGCAGCGGACCCGTTGAGGGCCATGAAGGCGTGTGCCGTGCTAGCCATGTATAACATTCTGAAGAAGGCGTCCGTTTCCTTAGTATACGTCGGTATGCCTCCTTTGTCCCACGAATACATAGTCCGATTTCCCTTCCAGCATGACTTGAATATCAACAAAAAGGTATATGTTCCTGTGCTAATGAGATTGACGAAGAAATGGGACTTGGCCTGGGCATAGGCCAAAACGTGCTCGCGGGCGATCCCCCGACCCGTCTTTCGCTTCAGTCATGGATTGACTACAAGCAGGCTTGGAAGACACTGCTGTGTTGCAAAAGGTGAGCAAATCCTCCAATCAGACTGGCTAGTGTGGCCGGAGAGGTTAACTTCCGATAGGTGCTTGGTTGCAACACTAGGCTACTCGTCGTTGGATGACTGGATGGAGAAGTTCATCGCTGTCCGCGTGCCCCTCTAACATCCATGTCCTTCGCTAACAAATGCAGTCCGGGAATGCGCCTTCAGAAGCGGACGCTTGCAGCGCAGACACCATTCAGATGAAAATGACACAAATCGCCATCATCAAGGCGAAGCTATCTCAAACCGCCTTTGCATTTACCGAAATCTCAAAGGACGATATCAACAGTGTCAAGGCGGATCTACGAAGGTGGTCCGATCAACTTGATCCATCAATGCAGCTGGCGCAGCTGTTGGCGCCAACCATCAATCTGGACTCCAGGCGCGGCATCCATCTCATGCATTGCCTTCATCTGGGGGCTACAATATACCTTCAACGCCAAATCTTCTACCATTACGTCCCGACGACGAGAAGCAACCTTGCCCTGGCAGACGACACTATCCGAGACCTTTGCGACTCGATTGAAGAGGGCTTCGCCGCATCAATGACAAGCGCGAGGGTTCTTGGTCTCATCTACGCATACGGCGGCGTCTTACAGCACTGTTGGCTATGCATTTTCCAATCGTACATTGTCACCACAGAGATACTGTTCATGGTCGTGCAGAGACTCTTGCACGGCTTCCCAGTGGCACAATGCCGTCCAGACTTAGCCTTGGCGAGCCAGTCCTTGGCGGTGCTGAGTTTCTGTGCCAGCGCGGACCACCTTGCCGGGGAGCTTCTGGATTCCGTCCAGAGCCATTACGACTATCTCGTTTTCATGACCAAGGACGACGCTGAGACCATTGAGCAGATGTACTGCTTCAGTCCTCCCCGTGAAACATTCCAGGCCCATCCGAGCCTGACGTGGGAGACTCTGCTGAAAGTTCCTCCGGGCGAGTCCCAGCTCCACGAGGTGTCCCGGCACCTAATGTCCCAAATCTGCTCTCCGTTTGAGAATATCAATGCGGTTAATCAAAATGGCTTCGAGGGCCCAATATCAGCATACGGCATCCCCATGCCCTTGAGTACTGCCGAGGAAATTGCCCTCGGAGCACGTCTGGATTGGTCAGCCGAAACAAGGACTCTGTGGACCGACCGCAGCAGATGAGCCCGTGGAGAACGTCAGTCCTCAGCAACGGCGGTTAGTCAGCTCGAACTAGTCCCAGGGACGGGTCAAGGAGGGGAATGGGGATCGTACCGGAACACTGATACATACGTTGAATTGCTCGCAACTCGTAGCCTTACTTTGTCACGTCCTGGCACTCCCGGAGAGGTTGTTCCAGCATCCGCTGCAAGTTGTTACTGGTAATTGGCGCCCGAGGAATCATCTGGTCAGAGCCTCGGCATAGTTACCAAACGACCCGCTTCGAATGGTCGCTTTGATGCTCTTGGGTGAAACCATCTCGAACTTACACGGCGTGGCCGTGGCACCGACGTATGTAGGCCAGTGGATGGTTCAGATAATGTTTCTTAGTCTCGGGGGAGATCAGCAAAGGGCTGAGCCAGAGAAATGGCCGAAACACGGAAACAACGACGAGATGTCGAGGCAAAAAGTAGTGAGGCTTGCCGTGTGCGCATTTGTCACATGCTCCGCCATCAGTAGCCTTGGACCATCTCAGTTGGGTTCTCATGCATGCACTCAGCGACAGAACAGATTATCTGGTGCCGACCATTGAGGGGTAGATGTGGTTGATCCTTCCTTGCTTTTCGTAAATGGCTGCCGGTTGAATGCTTGGCAAGGAGCGGAGACCTCTCCGATGTGGTGACATGGCTGGGATCTAGCTGCCCTTGTATGACAGGCAAGAGGTGGCGTACCGACGTCCGTTGCAAAAAGGTAGGTGGTTCGCGGGGATGAGGTGGCATGGGCAGTAGTGGGACGAGACACAGGCTGCCGTGCTGCGGGCAGGAGAGTTGCCCCACGTCCACCATGCGCGCCAGCAGACACTCAGCGACAACGCTGACTTGTCCACAAGCTTAGCGCTGGCATGCTAGATGGGATCGTAGGAAGCCGTGCAATCTCTGGAGCTTGTGGAATACCTTACGATCGCGCCAGGTGATCAACACCACGGTGCCTTCATTTTCAATCTTTATCAATCGATGATAACTGCCACAAGGCCTTGGCAAGAACGCGGGGACCGAAAAGTCATGGTATAAAATGCGTTGTTGATGATGGGTTTTGTGGTCGCAATGGTCTGGACGGCCAGCAACCGCCTGTTGGCGAGGCTCCGCTCTCTGTATCTCCACCAGCGGTTCCAGCTTCCCGTTCCGTGCCTGATACCGATGTCGTGGTGGACCGGAAGGGCGGCCTGACGGCGGAAGTGGGTAGTTATTGGTGCATGTTTTGGGCACGACTTTGACCCAGCTATAGATCGGGTACTGACGCGTTTCGCAGGATGAGGGATGTGTAGGAATTACTAAAGCCATCGGATGCGGGATAGATGGAAAGCCATGCGGCCACCCATGTTCGACAAGGATTTGGGCTTGCCGGGGTTGCGAGCCTCTTAACAGCATATCTCCGGACCTTGGCATTTCCGCGGGCAACAACAGGATGGAAGAACAGGTAGGATAGGGAATGCGCTGCGCCGAATTCTCCCGTCGCCTGCTTTGTGTCGCGTAGTGAGGCTCGGCAAGTGGTCCTGATGTTGACAGTGACAAGCGGGCTGGAGCGTGTTCGGCGGTAAAAGGTGCGGTTGAGGCAGCCACAGGGCCAGTACGGTGAGAACGGTACAGGCGGGGGAAGCGTAAATACGAACCTTTGGCCCGAGTTTTGCAGGAAGGATGTATTATTATCAGTGGCGCGGGGAATTACCAG
>JAJMYO010000284.1:0-33827 GCA_023087385.1 Diplodia sapinea | reverse complement strand
GGGTGGCGCCGGGGAGAGGAAGGTGGTGGTGAGGTTGGGGGAGTAGTAGAGTGTTTGGATCTGGAAGGGGTTGTTAGTCATCTTTCTGCACGTTCAAACAATTTTTCTTCTTTCTTTTTGTGTGGATGATTTGATGACTTCTCTTGCTTTCTTCAATTTCTTATCACCAGATAGGCAGGCAAGGTCAACGTCAAGTCGTAGTGGGTGTGCAATCCGACATTCGTCAGATTCGCCCAATGATGAAAGGGAAAAAAGCTGCAACAATGAGCAGCCGCAACGGATATTGAGCGCATCTGTCTGGATTGATTTGGCGTCGTGACGTGTTTGCCACGTTCGAACGGTTGCTTCAAGCCTTTATATATGGTTCAGGCTATTGTTGCAAAGCTGTACGCGTACACCCTCATACATAGAGCTCTGAGTGTAGCGGAGCACCTTGGGTTAGATCTGTCTACCCTACGACTCACAATATTTAGTGAAAAAGAGCAGGGCTTTTCAATAGCAAATGAGCTCCCTGGGGGATAGTACGAGCGACGTAAAAGTTCCAACCTTAAATGATGGTTAGGTTTGTGACGTGTCCAAACATATGAGTGTGACGTGTCCGAACATATGAGAATGACACCTCGGACATAAGCACCTGGCGAAACTTGACCTTTCGACAAGGCTAAGTTTCTAATGTACACATTACGTCTTTTGTCATGGATGAAGACACTTCGGGCTGAAGGCGTGCCACGGAGCTCGTGTGATGTTGGCCCTCCGTCTTTTGTTGCCGAAAAAGGCAACCAGCACAGACCATGGCACATGGTACAAGGCACCACTATAGATTGGCCGTTGCCTGCCTGGAAAGCAAAGATAGATGAGCACGGGATCACTATTAACAGAGCAGGACCAATGTGGCAGGCAAAGCATTTGAAAGGGAGCAGAGGATGCTGCACACTTCGGACACATGCGTTTCTCGCGCACACACGATGTCCAACGACAAGTCATGGCACGAAGGATCCTAGCAAGAGTCAGTTGAGTCTTCAGCTGCGCTGACACAGGCCGTCTCCCCATCTCCGACGCGCAGTGGCCTAAATGGGAAAATGAACCGCCACGGATGCTGTCGGAGAGTGAAGGCTCGAGGGCTGCTTCAGAAATTTAAAGTATCCGTAAACTGCGCGGCCATATTGCATCGGTGGGCTCCGCAAGTAGACAAAGGGGTACACATTTTTTTCCCCCGCCATGATGCAATGAGGCTTCCAGGAGAAATTCTTCAGCCTTCTTTCAGCGGGGCTGGGCGATGGCGGGCGACCGGAGACTCCGTTAGCTCATCTCGGAGAATTTGTTTCAGAGTGCGAGGCGGAGCTCTGGAGGTACTGCTGAGGGCGCGGCGAGCGAACGGCGGCCGCGCTACGGAGTCTAGGCAGGGTTGGGGCTACAAAGAGGCTGAAGGATGTCAAGAGGCCGCCAAGGGAGTAGGTTGGAGATGGCGTCCGGAGAAAGGTGCAGCGCAAGCCACCAGCACGATAGCGGACCGAGTCAAGAGCGTCATCGCCAGGCCCGCGACTCGGCGGCGAAGGGATGATGCACGCTGCAGGCACGGAGGATACAGGCCCCCGCTGAGGCGTGCTTGATCCCTCCCGAGAGGCCGGGACGTGAGGAGGCGCTTGGGCGCCCAGGCAGCTGCGGTGCGGTGCGGCAGTCATAGAGATCGTCAGCCTCCGGGCGTGCTAGTGCTGCTGATACGTACGCAGCAGGTTGGGTCCTGCTAGTAGAACGTGATCTCCGATGGCTCGGGGCCCAAGCGTGGCGGGAAGGATGCGACTAGAAAACAAAAGCCATCGGTGCCGGCACTTTCGCCCTGCGTTTTGCTTCCATGCCCGCGCCCGGCTCGAGCTCGAGCTCTCTCTCAGCACGCTGCTGTGGGGCCCAGATCTTGGTGCAAGCCGGTGCGCGGACGCTACCGTTCTGACAGGTGCCTGCGTGCGGAGCAGCAGCGGCTGCGGGCCAGCCTTGTTAGCGGCAGGTGAGGCTGCATGGCTGGCTGGCTGGGACGGGCGGCATTGGGCGGCGAGGCACAACTGTGTCACCCCGGTCCCCGGCCTCTCTGCCTGCGGGTGAAGTTGCTGTTGCCAGGTAGCTCGCGCGGGCCGGATTACCAACCACACGCAGCCGGCAAACCTACGCAAATCCGATGGCAGACAGAAAAATCTACCTACCCAGCCCGCGCGGCAACAGCCGCAGGGCCAGTGCTTGCCCCGTTCCTGACGCCTTGCCCCATGCGGCAATCGCAGTGAGCGGGCCATTTGGATTTGCCGCGGCACTGCACTTCTTGATTTTTTGCGCGCTCCGAGTCGTGCATCGTCTGCGCCCGCACACGCGCGCGCTTCAGCGACTCACCGCGTTTTGCATGAGGTGCATGCATCACGGAGCACGCGGGTCTGCGTACGTTCAAGCTTTCGTGCATGCCGTGCCCCGGAGCCACGCCGCATCCTCAATTTCTTCAGCGCCGTCGTCGCATCTCGGCTGACGGGCGCGGCCTGCGAGACGGTTGGTCGGCAGCCTGCCGTTGAAGGCCACTGATAACGCGGAAACAACCGGCGCGCCGGTTCCTGGGTGCCAATATGATCAGTCCTGAACTGCCAGCCCGCTCGCGTTGCGCAACACATGACAACATTTGCGGCGTGGTCCGTTGCTTCCCCGATCCGGCAAAAGAGGGGGTGGGGGACGGCCGGGGGGCAGCATAAACATCGCAATCTTCGCTGCCCCTGGCCTCTCTCCTCATCACGGTGCCCGGGCCACGCCGCGCAGAAAACCAACAACATGGCAATAATGCGACGGGACGGAAGGGCCAGCACACCCCGAGCTCTGCTCCTGCACGAGCCGCGGGCGGTGCCTGTGCTAATTGGGCCAGTCACCGCGCCTGAGGCACAGCTCGTCGTCGGGCCGGACGACGTCCACACAAGCAGCGCAAAAGTGCTGTCGCCGGTTTACATGTGAAAGGTGCCTTGGTCCGCGGTGTGGCTGCCAAAATGCACAAGGGAGCAGACGAGCACAGAGCATGCAGTCAGGAAGGTAGGCCAGCATTACTGCGCACAGCAAGGCATGCGACATTTGATTGCCGCCTGCCGTTGGATCTCCTCCGGCCGAGCTTTCCTCCTCCGCGTGCCGGTTGGCTTTCCTTGTTTGGAAAGGTGTTTTGTACGATCGCAGTATGGACTCGTCGAATTCGCTGACAGTCTTCTGTTCTGACCTTCTCCGAACGCGAACCCGAAATGTCCGACGACGGGCTTGATATATCAAATCCGACTGTCCCGAGCAAAGGTTGAAGGGGATGCCCATCTCATCTCTTGCCTCTTCGATGGGCGGCCGTGTCGAAGGAGGCTTAGAGATGGCGGTGGTGGTCTTAATGACACGTAACGTCGTTCGCATAAAGTTGGCTTATATTGATCATCTTTGCTTCCGCCCATCCATCCGAGTGCGCAACGCTCTCTTCCCCCCCCCCCCCCCCTCTTTGGCTTGGCTCCCGCGAGCTTGGAGCGAATGACAGCTTGAGCCGGCCGCCGATTCTCCTGACAGCAACCACAGCAGGTCGACAGATGGCGACAGCCAATCTCGCCGGATAGAGAGCATCGTGAGGCGTCAATGATCCTCAGGACTTTTGCCGAGCGGTGGTATTACGTCCAGGACCTCGCCGAGCATGGAGCAACTGCGTCAGTCCTGCAGCGTCGGCCTCAAGCGACACTGAGGCGGGCAGAGATGGGATGCATCTCAATGATGTGCAGGCACACTCACCTCCTCGTCGGGGGCGTCATTGCGGCGGGAAAGACGTTTGTTTTGACCACCTTGTTCTTCTAGACGAAGCGCAGAGAAATATTTAGAGCAGCACGAGCCAGGCGCAACAGGAAGCAGGGTCGGTGTGGCGGCGGCCAAGGGCCGCAACGCTGGAGCTTGGCGGGATTGCGGTGGCATGATCGGGGGGATCCTTCAGTGGGGAAAGCAGCAGCAAGCCCGAGAGCGCGCGGACTGGGGGGCTTGGCAGACTGGAGAGGGAGAAGTCGTCGTGTTTGCAAAGGAGAAATTTAGGGGCACGATGGAGATCGGTGGCCGCCGGGGGCGCGCTGGCGTCAACGCCATGCTCCCGCTGACGAGCGAGAATCGGCGGCGAGGTTCCCCCTGTCGAGCATTTGCTTGCTTGTGCTCGGGAGCGGGAAGAACAAAGCTCCATCAATCACATTCAAGCCAGGAGACGGGCTAGCGGCCTATGGGCGGCTTGCGAAAGCGCTGACGCCACGAATCTGGCGACGTGTGCGGTCTGATCAGCGGGCCGTGATCGGGCAATCGAAGGCCGCCGGTGGGCCAGCGGATCAACGCCGCGTTGGTCTTCTTGGGCGCGTGTCCCGCCTAGGGTTTCATGGGCTCGCGGGCCTGCGTCGTCGTGACGTGCCGGCTCCGCAGCCATCTGCTGACAAGCGCACCGCGGGCGGAGACCTTCCGTATGGAGCGGGTTGGACGGCGGAGGATTGGGGACGACGTTGGTGCGATGTGACAGGCTCGTGGCGCGCGCGTGTCCCGGACGGGAAAGCGGCTGGAGGAGCAGAGGCTTTGCTTGGGGGGGGGGAGGGGGGGTGCTGTGCTCGAGGCCCGCCATTCGCCACCGCTGGCCGACTCCTGTCCGTCGGGACGGGCAGCAGGCAGTAGTCTCGCCGTATTGCTTCCGTTTACCGTACAAACTCACGCACTTGGCACCAGGGATCATGTAGGCGGTAAGCTGTTCTGCCACCAATCAAACTCTTAAGGTCTCGCCCGGTCTCGCTCGGGGGCACTATTTCATTGGTGGCAGAACGACTTACCGCCTAATAATCCCTGGTGCCAAGTGCGCGAACGGCGTGAGATTATACGGTAGCTTGCTCACATGCAGGGCATCTGTGCGGATGGCAGCGGAAGGCGTGCGTGCTGCTGCTTGGTCCCAGGCGCGCGGTCAGGCGGGCGCAAGTATTGGCTGCCAGATTGTGGTGGAGAGGACTCGTCAAGAGTAGCCGCATCAGGCTACCCTTGACGTGCGATCCGGCGTGGTGGTGCGGGAGTGATGGATCGGTGGTGGGGATCTTGAAGGCCTTCGCCGGGCTCCCGACATCTCCGGCAGCTGGTGGGTGTGCCGTTGCGCGCACGTCTCTCAATATTGGCCGAGTCAGCAGCATTAAGGTTGTTCCCTATACTAAGCCCTGGGCTGCGCGATCTTACCAGCCCAGATACAGCCCCGGCCTCCGCAGGGGACCCCGAGCCAGGCATTTGCCGGCCGCACGACTCGTCTGGTAATTGCAGGGAGGAGCCTGCGCCCGCACGTGGTCGAGCAAGGAGCCCGTGTCTCCAGCGCAGCGCCCGGATACGGTTGCGTGCAGCAGTCATGGATCTGAGTGCTGAAACGTAGATCCGTAACAGCAGTTGGCTGCAGAACACGCCCACGCCCACACCCACCCAGCACACCGCCCTACAATAGGCCATGCAGCGCGCCCGCCGGAGCAGCAAAGAGCGCGCGCGAAAACTCACCCCGGCGCAGCGGCCAGGCGCACGGCGCGGGCGGCGAGGAGGCTTCCATGCTGCGGATCTGCGCTGCATTGACTGAATCTCCGAGCAATTCGAGATTGTCCGACCTTTGGCATGATATCACCGGGCAGCGAGAGCAGCCGTCGTCGAAACATGGTTCGGCTTGGCTTTGGGCCCCTGCCTGCGAGCCCCTGCCCGCACATCCACCGGCCTCAAGCCTCAGCACCAGCGCAACTCTCCACGCCGCCGCCTCGTGGCCGTGGCCCAAGCGCGCCGTTCACCGCACGCCGTCAAGTGCCCGCCAGCCGCAACCGCCGTTGGCGACCCTGCAGCATGCTACGCGCGAGGAGCGTGTTGTGGCTACGCGGGCTGCTGCAGCTCCATGTATTTTCGTCATGGCTGCTTTGCGCAAGAAGCTCGCGCGCCGGCACGCTACCGCTGGGTGGCCTCGGCGTATTTGCTCTTCACGGCCTTCGGCGCTGTTTATGCAGCGGGGTTCGCTGCCTAATCGGTACAGGCGGGCTGTCTCGACTTGATGGCGCCGCGATAGAGCAACGATACAGCCCGGGTCAGGGCACGGTCGCCGCGCCGCCCGCCAGCAGGGTGACTGCCCAGCTGCCCAGCGACGCGGCCTGCCCTGAGCCGGCGTCGACACGTCGGTGCCCGCCCTGCAGTCTGCGCCGGCACCCGCGCCGCCGAGGCCGCTCTGGTGGCCCCGCGGTGGTGGAGTGGTGATCCTGCAGCGGGGGCGCTCAGCAGAGGCAGCGTCGGCGGAAAGAGGGCAGCGCGGTGGAGGGCAGAGGCAGGATGCCGGCCCCTAGCTGCGATGCGCGCCCAGGGTTGACGCATTAGAACGGCATAAAAAGGCGAAAACGTGGGCTGGGGCCGTTCTCGAAGCCTAGCAAGGCGGGGCGGCGCTGCTGTCAACGCCAGAGTAGTGCTGAACGGCTCCAAGGATTTGCAGGCCACGCCGAAACGGCAACGCCCGGGCTCTGTCCGAAGTGCCCTCCCCTGCACCACAATATCCAATATCCACCCAAGGCTCCCAGCGCGTGCAGGGCCCACGCCCGCTGCTCAGGTACGAGTACGGACGGCTGCTCATCATCAGAGCGCGCATCAACGCTTACGGCCGTGGTCGAGCTGGCTACTGCTGCAGGGCTGCAGTGCCAGCCCGCCCGCACCAGTACAGACTGCCCGTCCGTCCCTGGCCCTCACTAATCTTAGCTCTACACGCCTTGCCGGTACATAATTACGTCCTGCGACTCCAACGCCGGAGGGGTCTGACAAGGAACCGCTCTCTTCCATCCACCACGACACCTCGACAGCATCGTCTACTCCACGCCCGCTCGCGTCCCAGAGGCCCACCGCTGGCTGCTTGCCCTCCACTCGACTGCTCTGCGCCGGATGCCGCTGGTCACGTTGTGACGACAATCCCCCGCCATCACTCCACGGTCTCTTCCTCTCCATCTCTCCGCGCCTCCCGAGCCATGGCCGGCCACTTCAGCAACATGCCCGGCATGCCGCCATACTTCGCCATGAACCCCCAGCGGCCGATGATGCCTATAGACAACAGCTATCCTCCGCCTAGCTTCGCCCACGGCCTGCAGCCCTTTCAGACGCTTTCATCCGAAGACCTCCGCCAGAATTACGCCGACCTCGACGATCCCAGCCGGACAATGCTACCAGCCCACGGCTCCTCCAGAGCTCGCCGGAGGCCGGCGCCTGGCGCTGAGCATGTGAAACACCGCAGGACTCGGAGCGGTTGCTACACCTGTAGAAACAGACGGGTCAAGGTAGGACGTCCAGACCGCTTCATTTTCATCGTCCGAGATGGCTGACATGCGTGTTGCGCCAGTGTGATGAGACTCACCCAATCTGTGAAAGTATGCGTTCTCCGTTCCATTTGGTGGCGCCCTGCTAACGACGCCCGCCCATGCAGGATGCCGCAAAGGAAACCGAGAGTGCATCTATCCGGAGCCCGCCGTAGCCAGCAAGTCCAGCCGTAGCAAGACCAAAGGTTCCTCGCCTCAAAGCACATCGTCCGGCGACGACGATGATGCTGAAGCAAAGGCGCCGCTGCCTTCGATTCCCGATGAGGATGAGCCCTGCGACGGAGCCAGCCACCAGGCCAGTGTTTCGACCGCAAGCCGCCGCAGTCGAGAGCCGTCCAATACGCCCTCGCTGACACATGGCAAGAGTCCGTCTCCCTCTACGGAAGGATCCAGCACAATCCCCCATTCCCAGCCACGGCCTGTGCCATCCCGGACATCGAGTCGATCAAATCTGCGCAAGTCCCCTATGGAACGCACCTGGGCTGAACTCCCGTCCGACGTCCGCTACTATCTCGACTGGTTCCGAAACAACATCACATGCCACCACTATTGCCTCAAGTATGAT
This sequence comes from Diplodia sapinea, assembly GCA_023087385.1. Classification (NCBI taxonomy): domain Eukaryota; kingdom Fungi; phylum Ascomycota; class Dothideomycetes; order Botryosphaeriales; family Botryosphaeriaceae; genus Diplodia; species Diplodia sapinea. Next base: position 25,907 of record JAJMYO010000284.1, on the reverse strand, counting down.
GGAGCCGACTTCATGCGCACAACCTTGCTCGAGATTGCCGTGCATAACGACCACCTCCTCTATGCTGTTGTCGGTTTCGCTGCGTACCACCATACCCTGACCAAACCGAATGGGAGAATTGCGGACTTCCTGAGCTTCTACAATAGATCTGTCCAGCTTCTCCGGATGTCACTGCAGCGCAACCAGAGACGGACGCCCGCCACGCTCTTGACAATTCTGCAGCTGGCTACAATCGAGGTTCGTCTCCCCTGATCTGATGCCCGCCGTTTCTGCTCACAGAAACATACAGGAATACCTAGGCGATTGGGTGAGCCTGATTGGCCATCAAAGAGCCGCGTACGAGATAATCACATCCATGTACACACCACAGACGATTATGCAAAACGAGACTCTCCGCAGAATCATCACCTGGTACCAGCGCTTCGACCTCATGGGCGGCATCATGTCCGGATATGAAACAGTGCTCGGACGCGATTGGTTTCTGGCCTGTACCGATTATTACACCCAGCAGACACGCGACAAGCCCCATGACGTGGGTTGCAAGTTTGACGAAAGGTTATCCTTGTGCAGGTTATTCGCCAACGACTCGTCGACTTTATTTGCCAGGAAGGCAAAGGGCCAGATCAGCGATGAAGTTTTTGCAACCGAATGCATGGCTCTGGACAAGAGAATCGACGAATGGCTTGAGCAGCTTGACCCCTCCCTCACGGACCCGGCGAAACACGTAACGAATTTCGACGGATGCCCTCCGCGCGAGGCCGATGATGTGGTTGATCCGTATGATCCTCAGTTCATATACGGCGAGGAGCTTTTCCCCATGAACATCGTTTTCATCGACTATTGGGCCATCGCTCTCATGTTCAAGATGCAGCTGTGTAATGTCTTCGAAAGGGAGCCAGCCCCGGAGGTGCAGAAGATCGCTTATGACATCTGCAAGATGTTTGAATCGCTCGAGATGTACACCAACGGCCCGGCAGGCATTGTCATTGAGGTCAGTGCCGCTCTCGGAATGGGCGTCGTCCATCTTCCCAGAGACGAAAAGCACATTACATGGGGCAGACGCAAGTTTGCCAAGGTGGAGGCGCAAGGGTAAGACCAAGCACTCCCTTGACAGCACATTGAGAGGCAGCACATCTAATTGTTCTTGGGTCTTTAGGTATATATACCCGTCGAGCATGCGAACAGGCTTGAGCCAGGCCTGGGGCGTGGACGTATCGTACTGGTGGCTGCCAAACAACGAAGCTATGCCCGAAATTGTCTCCCAGATCCGCGGCTTTATCGAGGAACGCGCCACATTCCCAAAGGATCAGAACAGACAAGATCTCCGTGAGATGCGCGGAATTTTTGAAAACCTCAGCGTCAAGGAGCGAAAAGGGAGCGGGGCCAGCCACGATTCGGCGTCCGTTGCAGCCGCTGCTGCTTCTTTCAACCTAGGCGCCACCGGCGAGGAACTTGCCAGCATGGACTTTGGCGCGGGCGATGCCATGATCTACGAAAACAGTCCGGATTATGGGTGGAGCTACAGCCCACAGAGCACTCAGTTTTCGGACCGCTGAGTGGAATCAATGCCCAGCAGTCCAGGCTTTTGATGGCATGGAATTAGGGTTGCACCAAGGCTGCAACAGTTCCGTGTCGGTTAGTCACGGCCACGGTCGGTAGCCTTCTTGGCCCCCTCCGGTTACAGCTCGTGTCAAGAGATAAGCTCTTGGCGAAATAACACCATCAGACCGGCGTGACTTGTGGGTCAAGAACGGAGGAAATGATGGCAATCCACCACGTGCGAGTTGCCGGTTTCTTCGGATGACCTTCCGACTGGAAAAGCAAAGTTGGGTCCTGGCCTGAGAATGACCCACTCCGCGATTCGAGAAGATAGCCGGCGGCACAACCATCGTACCTTCCGTATTAGGACTGGGCCAACGATATTGGATATTGATCCGGCGGGCTGCGCCGTGCACGCCACCTCAAAACCGATGGGCGGTACGTAGCTCTCTTAGAGTTGCCACGCTATTTGTCTTTTTTTCTTTCTGCCTTCCCCCTCTCCACTGTAACAAAGTCAATGCTTCTTGTAAATTCTTGTGTCCTTTTCTCCAGTCCTCTTTATTCGTCACTCTTGTCGAATTCGCGCATATGCTTCGGTTCTACTTGTTCTTTTGAGTACCTTGGAGTTCAGCGGATCAGGAGTTTTCGGCTCGAATTGTCGTCTTTTGTCTTGGAAAAAGAAGGAGAAGCGAGTAAGCACTTTATTCACACGGCCGAAAAGAACGGGGTCTTGGAGTTACGCGACGGGGTAAATCCATCATGGGCGCATGCAATCCTAAAAGGTCATTTGGGATCGGGATCAAGGCGTTTTTGTTGGGTTCAGCCTTGGAAAAAAAAAGCAAGCAAAATTCTCAACAACTGTATTACTAGGATCCTTACAACATTTCTTTGAGTCATTTCATTTGTAGCTCAGACTTCGAACAATCGAAACAGCACAAAATCATGATGAAGCGCTTTATGAACCATTTCCGCTGAGCCTTTACTTTCCCTGCATGTGGATGACTCATTTGAGAAGAATATACGCTCCGGATAATGCGTTTCTTTGATCTAAAGCACTGGCTGCCTGTTGACTCTAAGAAACAGATGGCTTTGAGACTGTGCCACAACGTGATCACTCAATCTTATTTCCCGGGTCAAGGGACGCGGATCAGCGAAAGAGCCATTACGAGCCGGAACCTCGGCAACTCCTACATATTCAGTCAAGGACTACAAGATTTGACACTTCCGCCTCAGGCTATCGCCTTAGCTGTGAAATAGGCTACATGCCGATCCATGGCATTGCATACAAAACTGCCTATACTGTACAGTCAGATATAAAGGGCATCGAAAGGCGGGATACGGTGTACGGCCCCTGAACCCCCCAAGGGGGAAAAAGAGGGCAATCAAGGGAGAAAAATGCAAAAGGGTCGCATATCATCCGCCTACTAAAGGCATAAAGACGGAAAAGCACGGACGCGGTTTACCTGACGTCACGGACACAAGTCTATTTAGGTTCGCGCGGGATACGTGGTACTCACGATGCGCCTTGCACGAGGGGGAAAGGGCGGGAGGGGGCTGGTCCAACAAAGCGTCGATCTTATTTCACTATGCTATTTTAATCTCACAGCCCAGAAGCCACAGCCATGTCCACTCCTTATTTCGCTGTTTCTCAGACTAGGGTGCATTGAGCACAGTTGCCGCGCCCGAATAGTTGGTACGTGGGGACGGAGGGCATGCTGTTTTGATTAGGATCTGTTCGACGGGGCCTAGCGGAGTCAGGCCATGCCCGTCGGCGGGCGACGGGAGGTTGAATTAAGCACGCCTTGTCCGTGCGGATGCATATCGATCAAATTTAAAGCGATGGGGCTGTGTTCGGATTTGCTAGGTAGGCAAAGGAGGATTGTGCTATCCGGGCGAATACGAATACGCGCATGACGCTCGTCTTGCCCGAGTTCAAGAAGAGCACACGAGTGTCACGCAACTATCAAAATGCAGACATAATGTTGGTTGGGGCAGTAAAGGTCCAGTTTCCGACCGCTGTCCGCCGGTAGTGAAGTAAAAAGCAACGCTATACAACCAGTGATGAACGTGTCGCCTAGCGGGGGTATCTGCTCAGAGGCAAGCTCTCCCCTTCCATTACGCCAGCGATCATTCCAGAACGTATCCATCCTTGCTTCCGCTGAGGCCAATCTAGCGGGTAAAGAGTCTATCCAGTTCTGAGCCGTTTTGGAGGGAGCAAGCCCAATCCAACCTGAAACCGTCAAAGGAGCTCACCGATCGGATGCTTCACGCACCCTCGCGGCTCTTGCGGTAGCTTGCCTATTGGTCACGATCTGAGGTCAGATTTGTGCACTCGTAAAGCTGCAGCAAAGTAGGAACAGAGCATGTACGAGTCAAAGCGCGATCAATCGCGGGGACGCACCTCCTGCTCGACCTGCAACTGATCAACCACAGGAGCCAGCTCGCTCAGGATTTCATAGGCCCTCTTGTGGTATTCCAACTGGGCGGCGATGAGGTCGGCAAGGTTGCGGAGCGGCTCGGGCGTGTCCAGGACCTGCAAGATAGGATTTGCCTGTCAGCGAAGGCATCTATTCGACCAGCACGGTTCGAGTCTTACATTCTTCATCACGCCAACGGCCTCCTCGGTCTGGCCAACAAACTCATCCTCGGCCTGCTCGATCTGGGCGCGGGCCTCCTCAGAAATGTGCTCGTCCTCGCCGTCCTTCTTTGCGCCAGGCAGAGCGAACGCGCCGCCCTTGGCCTTGGCCTTGGTGGCATCCAGGCTCAGGCGGGCATTCTCAACCGCCTTCCGGGCGCGGGTAGCAAACATGATGTTCGTGTTCAGCGTGGTGCTCCAGCCAGCGAGGAAGCGGCTCTGGATCTGGGCATCCTGGGCGAGGCGGGCCTCGCCAACCTTCTCCATGGAGATGGCATACTTTTCGAGAGCGGTAGAAAGCGGGTCATCCGAGGAGCCACCGTGATCCTGGCTCAGGATGGTGGAGCTGTTGAGGGAGGCGCGAGCGATGGCGTGGTTGAAGGTTTTGGGCTGCGGCTTGGCCGAGGGCGGGGCGGTCAGGGCAGCCTGGGCCTCAGCAGGAGAGGTGGCGGAAGAGAGCAAGGTGACTTTCTCGGACACAGTGCGGCCAAGGTCGTTGAACGATTCGCGGATGTTGGTGGGATAATCGTAGGCCTCGTTGGTGTATTGGGAGCTGGGCGGGGTCAGCGGTGAAGGGCTTTGGAGCGGCAGCAGACGGGCAGACGTACGTGACCTGCAGCATCTTCTGGTGGACCTGCTTCAGCGCATCGACGCGCTTCTCGAGCTCAATGTAGTCCGGGGGGAGCTGAGTCTGCGAAGGCGGTGCGGGTAAGCAAGCGGGCGCGGGGTCGAGGCGCGGCGGGAGCGGTTACCTTGTCCTCAGCCTGACCCAATTGCTCCTTGACATACTGCTGGGTGCGAGCGGCAAAAGGTGTGAACGAGGCACTGCGCGAGCTCTGGTCAGCGGAGAGTGGGAGGACAGCCAGCGGCGCGGCGGAGGGCGGCCGTGCCGGGGCGGCCGTGCAGAGGCTGCGGGCAGGGGAGGGCGCACGAGAAGTTCTTGCCAAAGGCCTGAAATTTGTCCATGGCTGCGGTGGATGGTGGGGTGGCTTGGGGCGGAATGGAGGTTGCTAGCGGAGAGGCTTCGAGAGACGTTAGGTTGCGACTGCCTGCGCATGTGAGTCGGGCTGCTGCTTGACCCTGGAAGAGGCAAGGTCGCATCTGCCCCCGCAGCCCTGGGCTCGAGCTTCCCACCCGGAAACACCACCCTCTCTACCTGACACACTGTCCTCCACCCGGGCCTCGCCTCGTACCGCCTCTGGAAGCCGCCTGCCTTCTCTCCAGGCCTGCAGCTTGTTGCTTCCCCGCCCGTTTTCTGAAGCGTCACTCTGAGCCTTCATATCTACTGCTCGGCCAGCCGTGTCGCCTGCGGAGACCTTCCATTGCCGTCCTTTGTCTGGAAATGTCCGCCGCTTTATACACATGGCCGGTCAACTGCTCCAAGACAGAAAGGGCAGCGGGCGTCTTGACAGCGCAACGAATGTGTCCTTCGGTTGCATGTCCGCTAAATGGACTGGAGAAGTACCGGACACCGAGCCACCATTCCATCCTCGATCTCCTCCCTGCGGACCACCAAGATGCTCGGGGCCCACGCGGCATGCCAACAGCCTGTTGACTTCGAGGAGGAAGTCGACAGCTGGCACTTGGATTCAGGCGTGTGCGAACTCCAAATGTCTGAGCATGCACACTCAGACCAAACTACTACTAGTCATTCTCGCCGTCTCGCGAGCTTGAACGAATTTATCCGTACTTTGGCGCCAACTGTAGGTACCACTTTGATGTGCATCCGGCAGCAGCAGGCGCTAGCTTCTGTCCGGTCCGGCCCGACAAAAAAAAAAGGCCAAGACGAGAGCCCACCAAAGCTCGTGCCCTCAAATACTCTACACCTGCAAACCCTCCAGTCTGGGACTCTACGTAAGCCATGCACCTTCCAACATCAACCAAGCGGAACAGCTCGGTCACTCCGTCAGCAATCGCAACATGGTTGTACCGGCCGCATGGCAAATGGCAAGGCGCTTGATTACGAATCAAGAGATTCCACGTTCGACTAACCCCTGGTGTGGTTGTTTCTTTTTGCTCTCGTCTCCATGGCGGGTTGCAAGAGGATTGAGCCCACCTACATCTACCTACTGCCTCTGTGGGGAGTGTAGTAGCACCCGCTGTGGAACTCCATATTTTGCTCGGTTTACTATCGATTTCGAGCCATGCAGTATCTGGGCTCATCACAAATTTCGGATGCATTGGTGCTTTTCCTGTCCGCAAATGTTCATCTGCTGCCCTGTCTCCGAGTCAAACCATTTTGGAAACATACTAGGTGCGTCGTAAGGCTAACAAGTTTTACAGGAATTCGAGGTCAGTTCACCCAAATAGCATGCAATGGAACGCCATTATTCTAATGGTAGTTACTTTGACCCAATAACCCGACCATAAAAAACAAATCTCGCACATCACAGTTGGAAAATCATTACCTCACCCCCTTGGTGGAAGAGCACGCCCATACAGCGCGCCCACCTCGTCCCATGACCCTGGGAACCGCACAGGGTTTGTTGCGAGTGCGCCACTTCGAAACAAGAAGGCTATAGACTTCTTACAGCAGCCCGGGGCTATGCAAGTGATTCGCAAGTTCCCTCAGATCCGAGATAGATACGCCCATCTTTGAAAGAAAAAGCAGGGACTCGACCCGGCAACGAGTGTCGGAATGTCGGCTACCGAAGCCTGGGAACACGGGGCAACAAAGAGTACAGCTCTAAGGTTTGGTGGAAGTCCGTGTGCCGTTGACAGGCGGCGGGAAGAAGGCGCATGGGCCGGGCAAGAGCCAGGAGCGACAGCGCTTCAATAGAGCTTCGACCTTTGAGGACATTGAAGATGCATCCAGACCCTCTAAGGATGGTAGACTTCGGCCAAGTGGTGCTTTACAGCTACACCGCCACACGGACCATCACGCCACCCGCCATATCCGCAAAACGCTTTCATGTCCTGCACACAACTTTGCTTGCAACGTCGCTCCGTACTCAAGGCCAACCAAGTGATAGAGTTGACAGGGCAAAAGTTGCCGAGAAGGAAGTAACGTCGTTTTGATTCCCCTCTTGCTTCCTGCTATGCAATGGCTTCGAAGCAACTCTGTAAAGCAAATGGTGAATGCTCGGAGCAAATGGTGAATGCTCGGCCCAAATATGGGCACTGTGAGACGGCTCGAGTCTGCGATGGAGTTAACGGCTCCGTGGTCTGTCACCTCATTCATGTGGACGCAAAACTACAGTGTTCGTGAAAGCTTGGTCCGGACAAGAGTCTCATCCGCCCGTGGCTGTTTGGTATTGCGGTACTTTCTGCGAAAGCACATGTCTGACGTTTCTGCCACTCGGTGTGTTGATGGGCTGCTGGACTGATATTGTGACAGGTGGCGAACTGTCAAGCATTCTGGTGTGCAACGCGGCGCCCATGTTGGCCCTCCAGCAAGCAAGAATTACTCAAACAGGAAGGGCGCCCGCAAATGAGCACTGACAATTGCCATCGGCGCCACCTCGGGAACGGGCCTCAGCCACCGCGGAAGACCAACCTAGATCGCTGCCAGAGAGCGATTAATGGTGCTTTGACGTAACCGAAATACTCATCTCGAGCCGACCCACGCTTGAGTGAGCGGTGATCTGGATATTGTTATCAAGCACTGAATAGGTTGGTGTTATCGATGAGTGGCTTACTGGACCGGGCAAGGTTCTGGTGGCGTATCAATTTACCAGAACGCATGTATCCTGGGCACAGCAGCAACTCACTGGTATCTCAGAGCGACAACCCCCGACACGTGGGACCAAAGCGGTCCATCGCGCACGCAGCGTATACAAACAAACAGCAAGGGGTGGATCCAAATCGTGCGACCTTGCGGCCTCGCTGAGTCATGCCCCACCCCCAAAAAGGAGGCGACTGGGAGCGCCTTCGGTCTCACTGGGCGCTGGAGATTCAGATACGTCTGTAAAAACCATGTTCGCGGCGCGACGAACCGTCCTCGCGGTCGCCTACACTACATACTCCTCGATGCCTTTCCGAGGCAGCCGATCCACTCCGGAAACCGCATCTCGCGTATTGGGCAATCGGCCAGGTGAACATCTGAGGTTGTGCCCAAAGGCTCTGCCATGCGGTTGTATCCGTTCGCGCAACGCGCCGCTCCTTTGAGATCCTCGTCCGTCCCCATTCCTGCGCTGTGCGGCCGCCCCACATCACCCCCCGAATCCCCAGACACCGGCCAGTCTTGCATGGGGTTCCGGCCATCGTTGCGCCCTATAAGACTACCTGGCCATGGCACGGTGCCATCCAGGTAGATTCCTCCTTTCCTCCCTCTCCAACAGAGCGCTGTAGTCTTCTCATGATGGGCAAGATCGAATCTGATGCTGGCGCACAAAGCTCCATTGACGACGAGCTCGCAGCTGTGCTCCCGAAAAACGACCGGCCATGGTGGAAACAAAATCACTTGTTGAAACTCAATCTCAGCATTGGCTCCATTTTGATGTTTTGTACGCCAAAAAATACTTCGGTTTCTTTCAATACCCAACTAAGTTTCTATAGCATCCGCCAACGGCTACGACGGCACGTTAATGAACAGTCTCCAAGCGCTAACACAGTGGAATGAGTTCATGAGCCATCCTACTGGGGCTTGGCTCGGCTTCGTCAACGCTGTCTATTGGTTAGGTGTTGGAACCGTAAGTCCACCGGCCCTGGCTTCTGCTTCAGTTGATTCAGCTTGCGAATCCCGATGGAGCGTCGTTCATTCCATTCAGCGTTGTAACTCCGACTTGTTGCTTACTCTTCAAGTGCTTCCCATTAGCTGCCTTCGTCGCCAACGAATACGGCCGCAAGCCCGGCATCTATGCTGGCGTCCTGTTCCTTGTTCTGGGAACGACCCTTCAAGCAGCAGCTCAAAATATTGGCGTATTTGTTGCCGCTCGTTTCTTCATAGGCGTAGCAGGATCTTGGTTCGGCGCCTGCATCCCCGTCTTAATCAACGAAATCGCCTACCCCACCCATCGCGGCATCGCCAACGCCCTCTACAACTGCGGCTGGCATGCTGGCAGCATCGTTGCTGCGTGGGTCTGCTTCGGTACCCGCAGCATGGACTCCTCCTGGAGTTGGCGTCTTCCCTCGTTGTTGCAGATCGCCCTTCCGGCTCTGGCTCTACCAGGTCTGATCACCGTTCCGGAAAGTCCCAGGTGGTTGGTCTCGATGGCGAGGAGCGATGAGGCTAGGAGCATTCTGACCGCCTGCCACGGCGCAGGAGACGCCTCATCTCCCCTCGTGGCCCACGAACTTGCGTCAATCGAGGAAGCGCTTAGAAACGAGAAGCTAGCTAGGGAGAAAACCTCATACACCGACATGGTGAAAACTCCAGGAAACCGCCACCGGCTGTTCATCAGCATTACCCTGGGCATTTTCGCGCAATGGTCCGGTAACGGGGTTGTCTCGTATTACCTCGCCTTGGTGCTCTCGGCCTCCGGTATAAAAGACTCTAAAGATCAGCTGCTCATCTCCGGATGCATGCAAATTTGGAATCTAATCTTCTCGATTCTTGCCGCTGTTTCCATTGATCGCTTGGGTAGGCGATCTCTATTTCTCTCCTCAGCTGGTATCATGCTCGTTGCATATATTGTCATCACTGGCCTCTCTGCATCCTTTGAACAAACAGGCACGGCGTCAGTCGGCCTTGCAAACGTTTGCTTTCTGTTCGTTTTCTATGCAGGGTTAGTATCCGCCACTCCCTTGGAGCTCGTATACATGTGCTGACAGGATCAGGTACGATATCGCGCTAACACCTCTACTCACCTCATATCCCACTGAGTGTTGGGGGTTTGCGCTGCGAGCAAGGGGTAATGCCGTCACGTGGTACGCCACTGTTGTTGCAATCTTCTTCAACACTTTCGTGAACCCAATAGCGCTTGATGCAATCGGTTGGCGGTACTACATCGTCTTCATAGTCGTGCTCATTCTCTACGGACTGACGGCGTATTTTTGTTATCCGGAGACTAAAGGCATGACGCTTGAGCGCATTGCTTTGATTTTCGATGGAGAAGATTTGGTCCCAGAGGCGGCATCTGAGACGATTGTGGCGATAGAGAAAACCGTTATGCAGGGTAAAGTTGTAGTGGTGGATAGCGGGAACAATTCTTAGCTTCACGCGAAACCAACCACTAACACACGACCTTCCCTTGGGTTAGGCTAGAGGTAACCTAAATTGGAAATACTAATGAAGTGGATTTAACAGTCCAATGCGGAGTTAGGTGCGTTACGCGGAGTTAGTAGTGAAATCGGCTCCGTCTAGTGCAGCACTCAAAGACCGGGTCTGGGAAATGACCGAACACCGAGCTTTAGACAAGCCGAATGCGCTCAGTATACTGTTTGTAATCTATAAAGAGGTCCAACCCAATTGCTCTCCGAGGAATTGAGAAACACGCAATTCGAACCTCGTCCATCATGTCCACTCATCTCGCCGCTGTTCTCTCGGCCAAGGGCTCGGCCTTGGAGGTCGAGAACCGTCCGACGCCCACTCCAGGTCCTTCGGAGCTTCTGATAGATGTGAAGTCCGTCGCAGTGAACCCACTGGACTGGAAGCAGCAACTTTCTGGATTCATGCTTAATCAAGGGTTTCCAACCGTCCTTGGGTCCGACATCTCTGGTATCGTCCTCGCTGCCGGTTCTTTAGTCCCGTCCGACGCTCTAAAGCCCGGAACACGTGTTGCTGCATTTGCTCCCTGTTTCTTCAAATAGGGCGCCGCAGACTACGGTGCGTTTCAGACGCGCGTTCTTATACCAGCTGCCAACGCTGTACCTTTACCGGCGCATGTCGGTTTCGATGAGGCAAGAACTCTCCCCATGGCAGTGGCAACCGCTTGGAGTGGGTTGTACACACTTGGTGTCCCGCGTGAGACGGTATTCAAACCCGCCGACAAACAAGCCTTCCTGCTCTGGAGCGGTGCGAGCAGTATCGGCACCGCGACCATTCAGCTAGCCAGCTCAATGGGATTCTCAGTCTATACCACAGCCAGCGAGAGGCACCACGACTACCTAAAGACACTGGGAGCCAAGCGGGTTTTCGATTACCGCGATGAGGCCGTGGTGGAACACATCATCAATACGGCAAAAGAAGATGGAGTAACCCTCCAGCTCGGCTTCGACGCCGTTGGAGCGCTCGAGAGCTGCCTGCAAGTCTTGAAGACGCTGAATCCCAGTGGGGGGAAGCTGGCGTCTGCACCGCCGCTCACTCCACATTCGCCGCAGATGGAGGGGGTGGAGCTCAAATTCGTTCTGGCACCGAACGACCCCAACAGACTATCCGACTTTTTCCATTTCGTATTTGGCACTTGGCTTAGGGAAAAGCTGGAGGCTAAAGAGTTCATCCCAAGCCCCAAAGTTAAGGTTGTCGAAGGAGGATTGCATTCTGTGCAGGCTGCGTTGGACGAATCGAAGGCGGGCGTTAGCGGCGTGAAGCTGGTACTACGGCTTTGACGATGGGTGTGCTTGTTAGCTCTTTATTATTCATAGTTTGTGTAAGAGTGAGCTAAGTTGCAATTCACAAGGTACATCAAGGTGCTTTAATGAGACCATTGCCGAGACCATGCGTGTCATTTGCGGATATATACTCGCGGCGAGGCCGGGGAACTCCTGCGTTGCCTGGTATGCCCATCACAAAACCAAACGCCAAAACGCTGGCCACCAGGCGTGGGGAAACAACCGAGATGCCCTTATACTCTGGGAAAGCCTGAGGACCCCCCAAAAAAATAATCAAGCTGATAGGGTCTTGCCGCGGATCTGGGATGATGTTAGTTGGCATTCCTCGGGCAAGATTCGAATGGACGACTTACCGAACGCGGGGCCTCTCGCAAACAACTCAGAGTATGCCCTAAGCGAGAATCATTCCACTAGACCACAAGACCGAGTGTTTCATGATGAGAAATGGATTTGACGTGCGACAGTTATGTGTTTGCGGCTGTGTAGCGAGAAGGGCCGCGCGCTCGGCCAGATCTGTGCTCACGGCCCCACCACCCACCACAATACAGTCTCCCTCCCAACCGATTGCATTTCCGGCAGTGAATGAGTGCTTGAGGCGTTGATATCAGCATTCAGCGCTTGCTTTTACCACGGGTCAAGAACAATCAGCCTCGAGAATCGCGTGAGTTGCCGGAGAAAAGGTTCCGGTCTATTGTATTCTCCAAGGCCTTTTAGTGGTGCAATATCGTCTCTTTCTCCCGGGGTTTTATCTCCAGGAAATCCGACTTCCCGACGATAATCTTGAGTCTTCATACGAACACCTCTTCAAACAGCCACTTTGCTACCTCGGCATGCATTTTCTCCGTCCTTCTCCTTGCAACTCTTCTCTTCCCTCCGAACGCCACAATCTGGTTGAAGCCGTGCGGCTGTGCCAGCACCTTCTCCCACCTCACATTCTTCGTGCGCCAACCAGCCTCCCCTTCCGACATCTTGCTTCCCTCGCCCTCTTCTGCAGCCAACTTCTCGGCCATTCGCTCGGCCTCATCGCACAGCATGTCCAGCTCGCACCCGATTAGACATACCTTCTGAGGCAACTTGGATCTTGCCGCAAACATGGGACTCAACAAGGGGTCCCGCAGGTCCTGACTCTCGGCCACGTAACCCCACCGCACCCATCCGAAGCTCTGGTTCGGTGCATCACTTGCCACGCTTGCTTGGGCTCGGGCCACCCTCTCTGCATGGTCGAGTGAAAAGTCGACGACGGGATAGAACGACACAGCTCCTTTGATCCGGCCACTCTCGCCTAGACCTCGCAGTTGGCTTGCCGCGAGACATAGATTCCCACCGGCCGAATAGCCGCATATGGCGACGCGGGAGCGGTCGACGGGGAGAGCTCCGTCATCCAGGATTGCTTCGACCAGCGCGACGACATCGTGGACTTGATTGGGGAAGCGCGACCGTGGTGCAAGACGGTACCCAACATTTGCCACCGCAATGCGGTGATTGTGGGCGTAGATAAAGGCGTCGGCGTCATCGATGATGGGAGCACATAAGGCATACCCGCCTCCATGAACAGAGATGAGCAGAGGGGGCAAGGTTTCCGTGCCGGTGGGTGAAGTGGGCGGGAGGAAGATGCGGACAGGGGAGTGCGGAGCGCAGGAATAGGTCCTGGTCAGCGATGGGCGCGGCCGCAAGCCCAGGAAGGAGAGAATGTGGAGGAAAGTGGTGTAGATGCGCACGACGGACTTCAGGGTCCAGACGGCGCAGAAGTCGGCCAGATTCCGGGGGAAGCGGATCGGCGGGGATGGCAAGGGGTCGATTGCGCCATTGCTATTGGGAACGAGCAGCGGCTGCGATGCGGTGGCGGGGTCGGGCATAGCTGACTGCCTGTTGTTGCGGACTCGGAGTTTGGCAGCGGGCGCGGATTCATTAAGGTGGCAGCTTACGCGCGGATGCGTGTGCATGTGGATCGGAGATTGCCAAGGCTGGAAATCCGCCTTGCCGTAGCGCCACAACATCATCGCACTGCACCTATCGGCCTACTCCGTTCCTTGTTCGGGATGGGATGATTCAAACATTTTCAGGCATCTACCAGCCACTTTGCCAGAGTGTAGCGTATCAACAACAAGGGAAGATTGATTCATCGTCTAGAAACGCTACGGTACGTTTTGGAAACGCCTCCTGACAACGCGGCGTGTGGCGCTACTTGAACATCCGAGGCGGCTCAATATGCGAAGCAATTCATACATCCGTTTGTGGAGTGGCCGCATGAATTACACCAGTTGGAAGGGCTGCCCCCGTCCCACGTCGAGTCGCAGCTACAGCACACCCAGGGCATTTTGACGCAGTCAGGCGGGCTGCTGAGTGGACTGAAGAGGCTTTTGTTATCTTCTTCCGTGCAGCCGTGCAACCCGGGAAGCTGTGGACAAGAAAGCCATGGTCGGGCGACGGGCGACGTCTTTGTATACCTGACGGACAGCGGCATGTGCAGGGACTTTGTCTCTGTGTGTGTGACCGCAGTGGATCTGCACAGCAGCAGCGATGGTTAGCGCGCTAAGGGAACAAAGCAGCTGAGGATCCAGGGCTGCTCCGTGGAGCCGTCGACTCTGGCTCGTGGCACGTACAGTGGCGCGCAGGATGTTGGCACTGGCCCGCAGTAGCAATACGGATTGCCTGACCCCTGGGGTTGAGGGAACAGAGCCCAGGCAGGGAGGACGGAGCGGGATGGCTCTGAGAGAGTTCGGATGACGTACAGCAAGGGAAGTGTCAGAGGGAGGCGCTACACGAGTGCCGGCCGGGGTCAGAGCACGCGAAAAGGGCAGGAGAAGGAAACGAAAAGGAAAGAGCAGACATGGAGACGGAAAGAGATGGCGCTGGAGAGCGCGAAGCAGAAGGGTTTTTGAAGTCAGTAGTCATTAAACAGCACGAGAGCGAGATTCGAAACAAGCGCCTATGATGATCAGCAACGCGGTCGAGGGCGCGTGTAGTGACGGTGCAAGCGGGGGCTCGAGAAGCAGCCAGGACCACGCCCAGCACGTGGAGGGGCACCTGAGGGTTGCGCGTGGCCGTGGATCAAGGGGCTGTGAGATGCTTGGGGGAGCGCCGCGTCTGTGCGAGAAATGACTTCATCTGCCGCCTTCTCGCTTTCGCCCAAACACCATCCATCCCGCCGCCCGCGCCATGCCGCCCGCACGCCCCGCCAGCGCCATCCTGCACGCCATTGGCAATCCTGCCTTTATCTACGGCACCGCCTGGAAGAAGGATGCCACCGCGAAGCTGGTCGCCGACGCCCTGGACGCCGGCTTCGTGGCTGTCGACACGGCCGCCCAGCCGCGCCACTACCAAGAGCCGCTCGTTGGCGCCGGCATCCGCGACGGCCTCGAGGCGAGCCGCCGCGGCAGGGAGCAGATCTATGTATGCGTCTAGAGCCAGGGGACTTCCGTTGACCCGCCTAATTCAGGCCCAAAGGTACAAACAAAATTCACCGCGCCGGCAGGCCAGGACCCCGCCAACATGCCCTACTCGCCCGAGGACCCCATCGCCGCCCAGGTGCACGCTTCTGTCAAGTCGTCGTTGCTGAACCTCGCCACAGCCGACGGCGAGGGTTCGTACATCGACTGTCTGCTGCTCCACTCTCCGCTGCCCAACATCCGCCAGACGCTGGAGGCGTGGAGGACGATGGAGACGTACGTGCCGCACCAGATCCGCCACCTGGGCATCTCGAACGTGTCACAGCCCATCCTCGAGGTGCTTTACCGCAGCTCGACGGTGAAGCCGGCCGTGGTACAGAACCGCTTCTATGCTGCGACCGGCTACGACGTGTCTCTGCGCAAGTTCTGCCGCGAGAACAGCCTCGTCTACGAGAGCTTCTGGACGTTGACCGGCAATCCGCAGCTACTGCAGTCGACGCCCGTCTTCATGCTGGCTCAGTTTGCCGGAGTCAGCGCAGAGATTGCGCTATATGCGCTGGTCATGGCCGTGGATGTCGTCGTCTTGAACGGCACCACCAGTGGCGATAGGATGAGAGAGGATCTAGAGGGTATCAAGAAGGTGCAGGAATGGAGCAAGACGAAAGAAGACTCCTGGAACACCCTGTTGGGAGACTTCAAGCACATGATTGGAGACGGCGAGGAAATGGACGAGTAAAGGGTGCATGCGCCGCGCCCACCGCTAGAGAACGGGGCAACAGGTTGCGAGGTAGAAAAACATGCGTTTGATGAGAAAGAAGTGGTCTGCATGACAGGCAGTTTTTGGCGAGGGTCGGGTCGGATCCACCTCCATAACAAGGCTAGCGGAATTGCGGGTTCTGCCACCGCCTCCGGGCGGCTGCGTTCCAAAAGTTTCTTGAGCGGCCACGACCTGAGCGGCTCCCTCCATCGCCGTGCAACCCGCAAAGATGCCGTCCATCCACAACAGAGACAAGCCATGGGACACCGGTGACGTTGACAAGTGGAAGGTACGCTTGTCTGCTCCCCCCGCTCGGCCGCATCCGCTGACCCTGCGTGCAGATCGACGAGTTCAAGCCCGAGGACAACATCGGCGGCACCTTCGCCGAGGAGTCCTCCTTCGCAACCCTCTTCCCCAAATACCGCGAAATCTACCTGCGCGAAGCATGGCCGGTCGTCACTCGCGCCCTCGAGAAGCAGGGCATTGCCTGCACCCTTGATCTCGTCGAAGGCTCCATGACCGTCAAGACCACCCGCAAGACCTACGACCCGGCTGCCATTCTCAAGGCTCGCGACCTGATCAAACTCCTCGCCCGTAGTGTCCCCGCGCCCCAGGCCCTCAAGATCCTCGACGACGGCCAGGCTTGCGACATCATCAAGATCCGCAATCTGGTCCGCAACAAGGAGCGTTTCGTCAAGCGTCGCCAGCGCATCCTCGGTCCCGACGGCAGCACCCTCAAAGCTCTCGAGCTGCTCACCGGTTGCTACATCCTGGTCCAGGGAAACACCGTCTCCGCTATGGGCGGCTACAAGGGTCTGAAGGAAGTGCGTCGTGTTGTCTTGGACTCCATGGCCAACATCCATCCCATCTACCACATCAAGGAGCTCATGATCAAGCGCGAGCTCGCAAAAGACCCTGATCTGGTCAACGAGAGCTGGGATCGCTTCCTGCCCAACTTTAAGAAGCGCCATACTTCCAAGCGTCGCGTCCCGCACAAGCTCACCGACAAGAGCAAGAAGGTCTACACTCCCTTCCCGCCGCCTCAGGAGAAGAGCAAGGTCGACCTCCAAATCGAGAGCGGTGAGTACTTCCTCGGAAAGCAGGCCAAGGAACGCAAGGAGAAGGAGAGGAGGGAGGAGGCCATGCGCGAGAAGATGGACGAAAAGCGGAAGGCCCGTGCCAAGGAATTCGAGGCCCCCAAGGAAGATCTGGGTGGCAAGGAGAAGAAGCGGAAGCGGAAAGAGGAAGACGGCGAAAAGAAGAAAAAGAAGAAGAAGAGGGCATCGGATGACGGTGACGATTAGGTCATGGCGTCGTCGCTGCGAAAAATCGGGCATTTGCGTCGGCGTTTTGGGATATCCAGGTGCTCAGTAGGTCTTTACTCTGCGGGAATTCCGCAACCGATCAAAGATGGGTCAATCAATTCACAGTTCTTCACGCAAACGCCACTTTGGAATGGTTTGAGCCTTGCAGATCATGGAAAGGCCGTGCTAGGCAGACTCGGCCATAGCTTGTGTAACCTTTGCTACGAATACATCCAAATCTTCATCAGGCGCACACAAGACAATCCCTTCCGCGCGAACCGCCGCTAATTCATGCCAGCTGCATCTCAAACGACTCCACGAGCACAGAGCCGCCAAGAGACTGCGTGGCGAAATTGAAGATGCCGAAACGATATCCAATAAAGTACTGCCACGCCGTGTTCATTGTGAACACCGGGCCCAGCCTGGTAAAGGTTTCTCCATCAGTGCTGTACGAGAAGGCTCCCTGGTGGGTCCCGGCAGGCGCGATGTCAGCCTCGATCTTCAAGTAGACCTTGGAGCCGGACACATCAGCGCTTGCGACCTCGGTACCGGTGCTGTTGGTGTTCCAGCTGGAGTCCATTGTGATGCCTTCCCACATGGCCACCTTGGTTACACCGTCGTCCTTGACGATGCCGATCCAGGCGGACTGGTCACGGAAGAGAGAAAGGCCCGCGCGGTCTCCATCAGCCATGGCGGAGTAGTCCATGACGATGGTGCCTACTGATGCAGGACCGATGATTCTGTGAGTCAGGGTATTGCGGGCAGCGTACAAGTCATCCGTCACCGTAGCCGCCTGCAGCCTCAGACCTCCGTCAAGCGACCATTTCGTGTTGTCCGGATTGTGGTTCCACTCCCACTGATGGCTGAGCGACGAGCCTGAGAACGTGTCGATGCCGACCGGAGACCCGACTTCCTGCGGCGGAGTCGGCACATCTGGAGAGGAGTACGTGTCTCCCCAGGCCCCGTCGACAAGCGTGACGGACGGCCAGCCCTCGTCATCCCAGGTTATGGGCGCCAGGACGGGCATACGACCGCCTGGATATGCGTCGATGAACGACATGTAGTACCAGTCTCCGTTGGGCGTGTCGACAATGCCACCCTGATGCGGAGCTCCGCCGCTGGCAACGGGAGCGGCAACTCTGTCCACGAGGTAGCGGCCTTCATAGGGGCCGAACGGGCCGTTCGTCGACTTCAACACATACTCTGCGTCTGGGGGCCGGGTAAGGAAGATGTAGTAAGTTTCGTTGATTTTGTAGAAACGTGATCCTTCGATATAGCCTGGATCCGAAGGCGACTCGAAGACGACCTGAGTGCTGACCTCGGTGGTTCCATCGGCCGACAGCTGAGCGACACTAATGTTGGTGGAGCCGTAAGCGACGTACAGCGAGTCGTCTGCTGGATCGATCAAAAGGCCTGCGTCGTAGTAGCAGTTGTCGATGACGGCATGCTCGCTCCATTCCCCAGACGGGTCGGAAGCTGTGTAAATGTGCGTCTTCAGGTCCGATCGGATGCAGCCGCCCCAATAGAACAGCTTGTTTGCGGGCCGATAGTTGCAGAATGACGCCCAGATACCTTGCACGTATGCTTGGCCACCGTTGAGATCATATGCATCTCCGAAATCCAGCACTGGAACACTGTGGCCGATGAACTCCCAATTGACGAGATCGTAAGAGCGCAGAACGGGTGCGCCAGGCGAATAAGCCATTGTCGAAGCCGAGTAGTAGAAAGTATCGTCCACTCTGAAGATGTCGAGATCCGCCAAGTCCTCCCAGAGCACGGGATTGGTAAAGTCTGCCGCCGCTGCCGCCGCCACGCCCAAAAGCATGGCGACCGTCTTGGTGAACTTTCTGCATGCCATGGCGGTTGTCTCGAAGGCAGATATCTGGGGATGCAGGCTACCGCAACGCCCGCAATATATACACAGGCCAAGGAATGGTGGAGTTCTAAGTCTCAATTCAATATACGAGCGAGGTCACATTGCCATATTAGCCGGCAGTTCCGATCAATGAGCATCCGCCATTAAGACCGATCCACCGCGACATAGCCTTCGGGGTATAGGGATTACCCAGAACGGCAACCCTGAGCGAGGCTGCCAAGGCGTGCCTGCTTTAAACTAGAACTCACCAATAGGGTTGCCGAGCGCTGCATGTTCCGGTGGGATACTTGCGGACCTTCCACATCGACGAGGTCCGTTCTACCCTACCGTAAAAATTGGTGTAATATGTACTGTTGATAGATTGGCCAGGCGAAATCTATTAAAGGGACCCCCGGCGAAGTAGGTGCCCTGTCCCTATAATACTCCAGCTACGCATCGGTAGGTACGCCAGCCACGTCGTTTCCGCCACGGACCTTCGGCCCTCCGCTACGGCTCGAGTGGCGGGCGTGTACTATCTCTGCTTCGCTTGCTGCTGGCAGTATTCGCTCGCTGCTGGCGGTATTCGCTCGCTGCTGGCGGTATTCGCTCGCTGCTGGCGGTATTCGCTCGTCACTACGGCGGTTAAGGCGAGTAGGGAAACCGCGTGGCTAACGGGAATACGCGCAAACGCGAAATCACGGTAAATTACTAAAATACCTAGTTTTTAAATAATAATTTCTGATATACCTATACCCTTACCTGTATACCTAATTTTAAAAATTTTTAAAAATATTTCTACTAAAATACTCTACTTTATAAATTTAAATAGTATATCTATTAGAGTAAATTTTAGTAAATAGAATATTTAAACTAAAAAAATTTATATTGAGAACTTAATAATATATTTAACGGTAAATTATCTAAGTATTTAGTTTTTTTAAAAATAATTTCTAAAATATCTATATTTATTTATCTATTTATTTATTTATTTATTTATTCATTTTATTTAGCGTCTATATAGAGTCTAAGACTATTACGAATAAGCGCTCTAAAGATAGTCTAATTTAAAGAATATATAATTAGAGTAATTTATTATCGTATTATTTCTACTTAAAAGATAGTACTAATACGGTAAATTTAAGAATACTCTAAATAGTTAGTTTTAATTTAGCTAGAAAAATAATATAAGAAAGAATAGAGAAAAATTATAAAAAGTAAATTTAACTTAAAGAAATCTAACGGGTATAATTTTAAAAGAAAATTTTTTAGAAAAAATAGTACTAAAGAAATTTAGTTTAATTAGATCTATTAGATACGGTTTTTAGGCTATATATTCTAGATATAGTAAGAGTTCTCTACTATATAAAATTCTTTATAATTTATATAGATAGATCTTAGATGAAAATACTTTTTATCTATTTTATTATAGTAAATATACTAGTACTTAACCGTAGAATAGAGGTCTATATAAAGTTAATAGCGAGAAAATTAATTATATTTAGTATCTAGATATTTATATTATTAGTATTACGAACCCTAGGGTATAAGGGCTTTATAACCCTAAGGGTAGAAAGCCCGTACGGGAAAAAGTACCGTAGGGGCTAGCGAGCCTCGTAGGCGGTAGAGCCGTACGGTTAGGGATCCCGCACGGGAACCGTGGGAATAAGGGAATCCGGCGCGTACGGGCGTAGCCTTAGGTAGTAGCTAAAGCCCGTAGGGGAAATAGGACCGTAGGGACTTAAGGGTCTAGTTAGATTAACGTCCCTTAGTAGAAGCGGATTCTAGAAAGTAGGAAATAAACATAAAGGAACGGGCGTAAGTAGGGTAGTCGTCTTAACTAACCCGTATATTAAAAGTTAGAATTATAGAAGTAGCCTAAAGCGCTAAAGTTACGTACGCCCCTATAAAATAGATTACGGTAATCTAGTACCTCTAATCTAGTACGATTAATCTAGTTACCCCGATCTAACTAATCTAATCTAGATTATAACTAGCCTTTTTATAGTATATAGATACTCTCTTAGCTAGATATTTAACCCTTCGTAGTTAACTTAAAGTTCTAATTTAACCCTATTAATTTAGAGGTAACCGGCTTACTATACATCGTATAATCACGTAATACTTTCCTACCTAATTATTATTACCCCCCTCTTATCTCTTTAAGGTAAACCCTTCGGTTTACTCGACCTTCTAAGCGACTCTAAAGCTTAGTAGAAGGACCCTACCGTTATATATACCCTAGGGTTCGTAACACTAGTAAAAGACGATTATAAATTATCTTTTTCTAATTAGTTTAGATTATAAAAGTAACGTTATAGTAGAGTAGAACGGTTATATTAAGACGTAGATATAAGTATACATAGTAGGTAGAACTCTTATTTTTATAATAATAACGATTTCTACACTCTTTATTTCTATACCTTACGATAAATTAAATAACTTATTAAGTTCTACTATTTTACTAAGTTAAAGGCTACGGCTATAATACTAATATAAGTACTAATTACCGCTTTTATACATCTATATTATTTCTATTATTATATTTATTTATTTACCCCTTTCTACTCGTCGCTCTACTCTCTACTATTTAGCCGCTTAGTATATACCCCGCTTACCGACGCCCTATACGTTACTAACGTATTTATAAGAAGATAGTAAAATTAATAGTAATAAACTTAAGAAATAATATCTATTTTAATTTTATACTCTTTAGCTTAGTTCTAGAGATAGTAGAGTAGGATAAATTAGTAGATTACGAAATTAAACCTAAACTAGCTATTTAAGTCGAATTCTATAATTTACTAATTTACTCTACTTAGATCTAGAGGGGTTTTTAAGCTAGAATTTACTTAAATCAAGTATTTTAAGTCGAATATTTTAAATTACTCGTTTATTCTAAACTAGTAGAAAGGGTGCTTATAGCTATTTACGCGTAAATAAAAGCTCTAGTTACTTTAGCTACTACTACTTCTAGACGTCTAGTATTACTACTAATAATTATACTAGTAAAATTTAGATGTTTCTTCATTAAATACTTATAAAAGACCTTTAAAAGATCTAAAAGACGTAATTCTTTCTCGTAATTTTATACTAAATCGACTACTTTTATACTAGATCGCGTGCTATAAGTAGAGTATCTTAAGAATTTATAAATTTAGATAGTTTAGATCGGAATTACGCTAAATTTTCCGAATTTAAGAATAATTTAGTAGAATTTACGAGGAAATCTACTAAATAAAGCGAATTATCGCTAGAGAAGGCCTCTCTAAAGCGTTTTCTAAGTCTAGAAGATCTAGAGATAGATATTACTAAAGGCGAATTAAGATTTATTTAAGAGAGATATATAAGAGGGTCTATTTTACGTATAAAGAGATTCTAAGAGTTTTAAGAAGAAAAGAAGAAAGTAGTCTATTCTAAAAAAAAAAAAGAAATTAGAATAGAGGTAATCGAGTTTTTAGATATTTTCTTACGTAGTAGTAGTAGAACTATAAATAAATTAAAGCTAAGATTATTCTAGTAGAAAATCTACTATAGAGAAGAGTTCTTTTCTAATTTAGCTAGGCTATTAACTATTACGAACCTTAGAGTATAAGAACTTTATAACTCTAAAAGCTAAAAGTATATATAAAAGAAAGCGCCGTAAGGGCTAATAAGTCTTACGAGTATAAGAGTTATACGGCTAAGAATCCTATATAAAAATCTTAAAAGTAAGAAAATTTAGCGTGTATGAGTATAGCCTTAAATAGTAACTAAAGCCTATACGAAAGAATATATCTATTAGTAGAAGACTATATATAATAAAAGGCCTATAGAGAAACTAGAATCGTAAAAACTTAAGAATCTAGTCGAATTAATAGATTTTAGTAGAGGTAGAATCTAGAAAGTAGAAAATAGACGTAGAGAAACGAACGTAGTTACGACTACGTAGTACGTTAGAAGTTAAAATCTTAAAAGCTATTTAAAGTGCTAATATTATATACGATCTACTTACTCTAGTTTACTAGTTTAATTAGGCTTTACACTCTAAACTACTAAACTAATAGTTTAGACGTCTATTTATCTTAGTATAACTAAACTACTAAATACTAGATTATAACTAGTTCTTCTATAGTATATAAATATAATTTCTTAGCTAGATATTTAACTCTTTATAGTTAAGTTAAAGTTCTAATTTAAACCTATTAATTTAAATATAACTAGCTTACTATACGTAGTATAATTACGTAATATCTTCTTATCTAATTATTATTATCTCTCTCTTATCTCTTTAAGGTAAACTCTATAGTTTACTTAATCTACTAAGTAACTTTAAAGCTTAGTAGAAGAAGCCTACTATTATATTAATCTATAGTCTAAATAAAGCTATAGATTCTTTAATATTAAAGGTCTTCTTCTTTTTTTTAATAGTATTATAGGTTAGATAACTATAGATAAGGGGGTAGATTAGATAATCTATATATAGGCTAGAAACGTAAAATTTACGTAGTATTAGAAAGAGACTTACTAACGTAAGAAAAGTATCTTTTAGTAGTATAACGCGTTACTTTAATACGCTATAAAGTTTTCTAGTATTTTTTCTACTTTAATTTACTCTTTACGCGAGATTTATAATACTTAACGCGATTCTAAGCTACGTAAAATAATATAGAAGATAAGATTTCTATAAATAAAGAAGAATCGCTAATTTCTTAATAGCGCGTACGCCTAGTAAGCTAATACTTTATAGTATAGCTAAATAGACGATTATAAGTATATTAGTATTAATCTTAGCGTATTTTCTACTCTAGTAGTCGATTTAGAGTTTAGTAGAAGAAGAGTATAAAAAGAAGTTTATTATTATAGAGACGTCTAAATTTTACTAGTATAATTATTAATAATAATACTAGACGTTTAAAAGTAGTAGTAGCTAAAATAACTAGAGTTTTATCTATACGTAAATAGCTATAAGTACTTTTATCTCTATTACTAGTTTATTCTAAACTAGTAATTTAAGAAATTTAACTTAAAACACTTAATTTAGACGAATTCTATCTTAAAACCCTTAGACTTAAGTAGAGTAAACTAGTAAATTATAAAAGTCGACTAAAATAGCTAGTTTAAGTCTAATTTTATAATCTACTAATTTATTCTACTCTACTACTTCTTCTAGAATTAAGCTAAAGAATATAAAATCGAGATAAGTTATACTTTTAGAGCTAACTACTATTAATTTTACTATTCTCTTATAAATATATAACGTTTTTAACGAGACTTTTATAAAAAAAAAAAGAATAAAAGAACTCGTTATTATCGTAATTTCTTTTATTCTAAAGTAAAATATAGTAATTACTACTATTTTAGACTTCTTAGCTAAATTATTACTTATAATTAATACTTAGGCTAATATTATTTCTTACGCGTCTAAAATTACTAATATCTTTTAGTATAAAGTTATAATTTATAGAATTCTTACTAATATTAATCTATAGATAATAAAAGATAAAATTTTATTCTTTAATAATCTATAAATTACTAGAATACTCTACTAGCTCTTAATTAATTAATTAGTTTAGCGTCTATATATAGTCTAGAGCTATAAGAGATAAGCGCCCTAAAGATAGCCTAATCTAAAGGGTATATAATTAGAGTAATTTATTACCGTATAATTTCTATCTAAAGAATAGTACTAATATAGTAAATTTAAAGATACTTAAAATAATAGATTCTAATTTAGCCGGAAAATAAAATAGAAAAAGTAGAAAAGATTAGAAGAAAATAAATTTAAATTAAAGAACTCTAATAGGCGTAAATTTTAAAGAGAGAATAGAAAAAAGAAAGTAGAGAAAAGTAGTAAAAAAGAAATTTAGTGTAAATATATCTATTTAGATACGATTTTTATACTATATCTTCTAGATATACTAAGAGTTCTCTACTATATAGAATTCTTTATAATTTATGTAGATAGGCCTTAAATAAGAGTACTTTTTACCCACTCTATTATAGTAAATATATTAGTACTTAACTATAAAATAGAAATCTACGTAGAGTTAATAGTAAGAGAGCTAATTATATCTTATATTAAGATATTTATATTATTAGTAGCGCGTACACTACGTAGTAGAAGAGATACTATAAATTTTTTCAACTTTTAAACTTAAACTAGCTAGTAAAAGACAATTATAAATCGTCTTTTTCTAATTTATCTAAGTTATAAAAGTAACGTAGATTAAGTTTATAGCCGAGTTTTCTCTTTTACTAGCTTAGAAAAGCTAGTAGAGTATTCTAGTAATTTATAGGCCTTTAAATAATAAAATTTTATCTTTTATAATCTATAGATTTAGATTAATAAGTACTCTATAAATTAAAACTTTATACTAAAGAATATTCGTAATTACTAATATATAGAAGATGATTTATTTACTTATTTATTTTATTTAGCGTCTATATATAGCCTAAGGCTATAATAGATAAGCGCCTTAAAGGTAGCCTAATCTAGGGAGTATATAATTAGGGTAATTTATTACCGTATAATTCCTACCTAAAAGGTAGTATAATATAGTAAATTTAAGAATACTCTAAATAGTTAATCCTAATTTAGCTAGAAAATAATAAAAGAAAAAAGTAGAGAAAAATAGTAGAAAATAAATTCAGCTAAAAGAACCCTAATAGGTATAATTTTAAAGAGAAAATACGAAAAGAAAAGTAGGGGAAAATAGTATAAAAGAAATTAGGTTTAATTAGGCCTATTAGGTACGGTTTTTAGGCTATACCCTCTAGGTATAGTATAGGTCCTCTACTATGTAGGGTTCCTTATAATTTACGTAGGCAGGCCTTAAATAAGGGCACTTTTCCCCACCTTATTATAATAAACACACTAGTGTTTAATAGTAGGGTAGGAACCTACGTAGAGTCGGTAGTAAGGGGGTCGATTACACCTCGTATTAAGATGTCCGTATCGTTAGCAGCGCGTACACTACGTGGTGGTGGTAGGGGGGGGGGGGGGGGGGGGTAATATTAA
>JAJMYO010000283.1:0-33883 GCA_023087385.1 Diplodia sapinea | reverse complement strand
AACCAAGGCAGTTCGGTGTGCTGGAGTCAGATCCGGTGGGCAAGCAGACGGCGCCTGATATGCTGGATGATGCGCGGGAAGTGGAGGGTTCTGGGGTGTCTGTTTATGGGGCAGTGGTAGATGCGTTTATTGGATTGTTGCTCGATTTGCTTAATCTTTTTCCTTTCTGTCGGCTGTCGTGGCCAGGGAGTGCTGCTTGCGCGCATGAAGAAGCATTAGCGACTCTCGACGCAATACGGGATGACGCGCAGGAAATAATGGGGGAAGGTCGAGCAGCAGGAACGCGGCGCGGGATCTGAGGGTGCGGGAGACGCAGGGGCAAGGCGTTCGGGAGAGACTAATGGATGGCCGTTATTCGTGGGAATAAGAGGGTGTTTGGTATGAAGGGTGGTAGACTTTGGTCGTTCACTGGCCGGGGACCAAGGCTTCTTCGAAGAGGTCTCACGCATGCGGGGCCGGTCGTACGTGCCTGTCTCTTGCTGCTGCGTGGCAGTGGCGTATGCAGCATCGGGATGATGCAGGTGGTGAGCGACGTCTACGAGGGGTTACCCACGAGAACACATGTCTAGCCCGCTCGGTGCAACGGTGGCCGAGAACCGACTGGCCGGGTAAATCAGATGTGCTGTTTGGAAGGAGGGCAGAAGGACTACGCCTGATGGCTTGAGGGATTAGAACAACGGCGTGCTGCGGTGCTCTGCTGGGCTTCCATATCATACGCTGAACTGCATTCATGCAGGCACCGATGGTCAGCTCAGCTTGGGAGCGAGACTGTTCTCTCTACGACGCCGGTACAGCCCCCTTCTGAAGCAGCTGGTCAAGGGCATTGATAGCGGGTAATCTTTTTGGAATACTCGAACGGAAGGGGCCCTTTACACGGACTCGGGGCAACGATCGTCAGCCCGTCCGTGATGTTTCACGAAACATCGATGTTGCTATAAGTAGGAGTACGATGGTCGCCATTTACGAGCCAGTGCCCGAGGCAGCAAAGTGCGGGGACAGCAGCGGCTAATATCCGAAGCTATCGGGACCGGCAACCGTGGCTGCTGTCCCCGAGCGTGCGCAAGCCTCTCCCGCAGTGTCTACCCTCGATAGCGGCCGTCTCCGAGGGGGCCCTGCAGATGCATGAGTTGGATCTGAATCTGGCGAAGGCGGAACTTGCCCTGCCCTTGGGGAGGACGAAACACTTCGGGTCAGCGGCCGTGGGCACTCCGGCCCGAACAGGACAGAGTGGTCGGCATCTCCCAGGCGGGCTCGGAGTGGAACCGATGAGTGTAGTGAGTATGGCCATGACGGCGCACGGGCGGCGGGAGATGAGCTCTGTGACAGATCCAGATCCTGCAAATTTGGAGATCCGTCGACGTTGCTGCTTGCGCAGAGAGCATTCCTGGCGGCCCGCGAGAGCGGACGGGAACGGCAGCGAGACACGTGTGCAGGGGAGCAGCTGGTACGCCCTCCTGAAACACCATCCAGACCGCGCCCAGGGCTGCCGGTTTCAAGGCCCTATGCGGCCGCAGCGACTCAGCAGCGCGGCTGGCTGCCCCGGTGTGATGAGATGGAGGCCGCCAGCTCGGCGGGCAGCAGATCACGTAAACGGGCCCGGCAGCAGCAAGCACGGCCTGGAGGGGCTATTTTTGCACCACGGGCTGACGCTGAGTGGCCAGACCGCCGCCGCCGTGGCTGCCCTGCCGCCGCCGTGGCTGCCCTGCCGCACCAGCTAACGTTAGACGGCCATCGTGGGTTGTGCTGGCTGGCCTGTGCCTGACTCGCCGTCGTACAGACAGCCGTCAAGCGCGTGTTGCTCAGAGTCGCAGCCGCAAGCAGAAACATGCGCGGGCGGCATGCGACTACGGATCGCCGGGGCGGCGCTGGGCGGGCACTGCGCGCGGCGGCCATTGGCGCGGGCAGTGCGCGTCAAGTTTCAAGATGCCCGACGGCTGCATCGCGACTGCAGCGGCAGGGTGCCATCTGCCCCTCGCTGACTGCGGCGTGGCTTGCTGTTGGTGCTGCCGCTCATTCGCCCGCGTGCAGATGAGCAGGCGGAGGATTAGCTGTGCAGCGCGATAAGAACAGCCTAGGCGGGCTGGAGAGCACCAGGAGCAGCAGCGGTCGCCCATGGCCCACGCGGCACCCGCGCATGCTTACCTTATTATTATGGGGGTCGTGGGCGTGAAGGAGACGTGGGTGCTGCTGCGGACCCTGAAACTTAATACGCTTGTGGTTTAGCTAGCGGCGCGCAGCCCAGTCGTCCCCCCGGGCTCGATTACCCAGACCATCGCCATCGCTCGCTCGACGCCCTCCACACGGCTGCGAGCCTGCGACCGTACGACAACCCTCCGCCGCCGCTGAGACGGGCCCAAGCAGGACGCACGCTTCCCCATCGCCCGCCCGCCCTGTCATGCGAGCGCCCGCAATTGCTCTCCGTCCTCCAAAAGCGGCCTCCCTTAATCCAGCCCGCCCGTAGAGCCTCTCCCTCCGCGAGCGCGCCAGCCCTCCGCGACAGGCGCAGCCCTACCGCTCCCCTGGGCCAACCCGCTCCGCCGCCCTCGCGCGACACGATCCACTCCCATACTCCCTGCTGGCCGGGCAGACGACCCTTTGCTGCACGCCGCCACCATGGAGTCCCCCGGCGCCTACCCAGACTCGCCCGGCATGGATGAGATGGACGTCATCTACCACTGCAAGGGCTGCGGCGAGGTACACCTCCGTCGCTCAATTGGGATCCAAGAACGTCGCTAATGTCTTGCTAGATCTTGGAAGAAGGCAAGGCCTTCGAGCTAGGTATGCACGAATTCCTCACTCCCCTGACCCGCAAAGCTCCCCGCGTGGCCATCTCGTCCGGCCCCGAGACGCGCGTTCCCCCGCCGCCATGTGCGATACTGACGATGAGCCCGCAGCTGGCAACCGGTGGCACATCGACTGCTTCCGCTGCAACACCTGCGGCACGTTGCTCGACTCGGACGCGAACCTCCTACTGCTCGGCGACGGCTCCCTCATCTGCAACAATTGCACCTACAGCTGCAGCGCCTGCAACAACAAGATTGAAGATCTCGCCATTCTCACCGGCGACCAGGCCTTCTGTGCGAGCTGCTTCCGATGCCGCAACTGCAAGCGCAAGATCGAGAACCTCCGCTATGCGAGGACCTCTCAGGGCATCTTCTGCATGAGCTGTCATGAATCGCTCATGGCTCGACGGCGGAAAAAAACGAAGGCTAATCGACAACTGGCCGAAAGCAAGGCCCCGGTGGTGCTAGACAAGTCGCTTCCCGCCCTGCCTCCCGGCGCCTCTCACGCCGCGGCCAGCTCTTTCTCGCCGGACTTGGAGACACCTCCGGAAATTGAGACTCCAGACGAGCTCCCGCATCGCCCGCGCGCTGCGACGTCTGGCGTCAACGCAAATCTGCGCCGCGAAGCTTCGCCCGTGTCGGCCGACAGCCGCAATGGTAAGGTCGCGCGTGGTGGCGGTGAAATTGAAGCGCTGACAGATGTCGCAGAACCGCAAACTCTGCCCGCCAGTACCTACAGGGAGAAGAGAAGGTCGGCAATGCCTATGTCCACGAACTTCGACGACCCCGATGGGATGTTCGCAAATGTGCCTTTCGCCCTCGACCCGAACCCTGCCCCCGGTCCCTCTCCATTGGCCGACAGCAGGACGTACAATATAGAGGAGGACAAGAAGAACCAGCGGGATTACTTCAATGGCGGGAAGCCTGGTACAACGTCTCACCGCGAGCTATTGAAAGAGAGCCGTGGGTCCTCGAGGTCTAGCTCGCAGGAGCGGAGGAGCAAGTCCACGTCGAGCCCTCACATCGCCTTCCAGGAGAAAGGCCGGGCTATGTCGGGAGACCGTGTCGACACCATGCGTCGTAAAGATGTGCCATCTGCGAACTCCTCACCTACCGCTGGCAATGACCGGCCTCGTGCCCAGCACTCTACTTCAGCTTCTACCGCGGGGTCATTGGGTGAAGGGTTCAAGTTGCAGGAGGTGCCGAAAGACAGGAAGACGACCAGGACTCGGTCGAGGTCCGACATCCGCTCTCCTGATGATAGCGCATCGTCAGCTCGGAAGGATCTCTCGGAGTCGAGTAATATCACCTCTCCTGTCTCGACGAACTCCAGCTACACCCCCACATCGCAGGACTACGAGCGCACGGACGAGCCGCAGCCCATGTCCGCTCCGTATTCAGCTTCGGCCATTGATCGGCCTAAGAGAGGTGATTCCCTTGGTGCGCAGCACAGGTCGAGCATGGGAGGTCATTCCTCGCCTTCTACGCCCACGGGCCCCCGAGCTGGTCATGAACGCAAAGCTTCAGCCAGCTCTGCTCTTGCTAATCGCGATCTCAACACGCTGACGCAGATGAACGGTGGTCTAACCATCTCCAAGCCCGTGGAATCACCAACTTCTAGGAGCATTATGGATGGCCCGCCTCCCCGATCCGGCTCGCGCCCAGTCGTTGGCTCCAACAACGCTGGTGAGTCGTTCACGACGCCCAGGGCTCCACCGCACCCGCCCCAGGGCAGCGGAAGCCATCGCCCGCAGGATTCGATCAGCAGCACTATCAGTGACGGATCGACGCACCCGATGTCCCCGTCGCTCCTTCGCTACAGTGCCGGTGGCGACTTTTCGGTTGATGAAGACATGGCTCGCATCTTCATGGATAACGAAGAAAATCACTCGTCAGTTCTCCGACGCGTTTCGAATGCCGTTAAACATGGCCGCAGTTTTAGTGACAGAGGATCCAGGTCATCACTTTCGCAAAAGTGGAAATCGCCACACAATGGTTCGGTGGACATCGGCAGCCCATCCTCCGCCTCCCCGGATACCAAGGATGAATCTGCTTACCTTAGAGCCCAGCTCCGCCAGGCGCATCAACGCATTGCCGAGCTTGAGACTGACGTGAACAAGCTTAATGAATCGGCCAGCAAATCTTCTGATATGAAGCAGGTGAATTCGGAACTGAAGGAGAAGAGATCGACCATCGCTGTTTTGGATACCCAGCGCGAGGTAGTCATGCGTGAGTTGGACATCATGACCGAGCATTTGAAGGCGGCCAAGGATCAGCAGCGGCCTCTGGATCTCCAGGCATTCCATTCCGCGTTCTTCCGCGACTTTGCTTCTGAGTTGGAGAAATTCAAGGCCAAGGTCAAGGCTGAGATAGAAGAGCTTGTCCAGAAGCGCAACGAGGTGAACGACGACATCTTCAACCTCATCAAGATGAAGGACAAGGGCTACCAGGAGTACGAGTCACTCAGCCAGAAGAACACGCAGCTGGCCGAGCTCAACAACCAGCTTGTGCAAACTATTCAGGACTTGTACAAGTCCTCTAACCGCGGCGCTAATGGCCAAGCCAACAACGCCCTTGGCATTCAGCTGAACAATGGCAAAGACAAGGACGTTTCCATTACCGAGATCCAGAAGGCCGTGCAAGAGCACCAGATGAACCAGCTCGCCGACAACATGGATGAGAGTACTGTGCTCCAGCCTAGGGTTATCCAAATCAAGCCGAAGGCGAACAAGTTCAACTGGAAGAAGGGCGGTCAAGCCGTCGCCAAGAACGTTACAAAGGGTCTCAAGGGAGCTTTCGCGTCCCAGCCGATGCACCAGCATGACGCCCTCACCGTCGGAGGAGCACCCTACGGAGCTTTGCAACCCGGTGCCACGCCATCGCTTGAGCCGTCGGCGGCCCAGAAGGCTGGTGACCGCGGTTTCGGTGGCTTCTTCGGTGGAGGAGGCCAAAAGGCCGTTCAGAGGCCGATCCAGAAGCCTGTGCACAACCACAACAACAGCACGACTCAATTGTCTGCCGCGGAGGGCTTGTTTGGCTCCGATCTATCCGAGCGCTGTGAATTTGAGAAGGCTACTATTCCGAGCATTGTCCGCAGGTGTATTCAGGAGGTAGAGCTCAGAGGTATGCATGAACAACACTTGGCTGTGACAGAAGGCGCTTTGGTGTATTAACAGATCTGCAGGTGTTGATGTTGAAGGAATCTACCGCAAGAGTGGTGGTTCCGGCCAGGTCAACCAGGTGCGCGCTGGGTTCGAGAAGGAGGCCGAATACGACATCTCAGACCCGGATCTGGACATTCACGCCGTCACTTCTGCTCTCAAGCAGTACTTCCGCAGACTGCCTAACCCTCTGATCACGTTCGAAGTCTACGATGAGCTTTTGGCCGCTGGTGCGTTCCACCAGGATATTGAGAAGCTTGTCCCGGCCATGCGTTCGGCCATCGATAGTCTTCCGCAGCACCACAGGGACTGCCTTGAGTTCCTCATCTTCCATCTGGCCCGTGTGATGGAACACAAGAAGGACAACCTGGTGAGTAGTTCCTACATGGATTCCGGTACAGTTTGCTGACTCGGTACAGATGACGGCCGTCAACATTGCTGTTGTTTTCGCTCCGACCGTCATGCGCCCGCAGACGATCGAGCGTGAGATGACGGACATGGGACCGCAACGCACAGCAATCCAAGCGCTTTTGGAACACAACAAGGCAATTTTCGCCCCCGAGGCCGAGGTTCCGAACCAACTGTAAAGCTGCCAACGTTGATCCGAGCCACGGCGAACGAGTCTCTTTTTCTCTTCACATTTTGCTCATGACCGGACCACACTTGGATTCGTCCCGTTGCATTGCGTTATTCTCATTCATGTAGTTATCGGCCTGCTTCACCCCCCTTGTACAGCATGGGTCTTGTTCCTGCCCGGTTCTCATTATTCCAGCGACTGGCGTTTCTTCCGAACAAGGTTAGCACGGCGCCTTGAACACCCACCTTTTTCTTTTATTTGCTCGTTTCTGCATGTTCATTCTCACGCTTGATGGCTCTTTAACCGCGAGCAGGGTGCGCCTTGATTCAGTAGCGTCTCGCGATTGGTTTGGCGGGATCAGCGAAATGGCTTTGCGCAATTTGCTGTGGATATGAGCTCGTTGGTTCTTCTCCAGGATTTGATAGGCGGGGGAGAGAGGGAGCGATCAATTGCTCCCCATGCTGGTAGCGACATGACTTTTCTTCTTGTTCTTGTTACTCGGGGAATTTTGTTGTTTTGTGAGGATTTGCGTTGTCTGGAACCCCAGCGCGCGGACATTGGATGCCGAAGCCAAATAGGGTTCTTGTCGTTGGTCGTGATGATTACCTCTTTTTTTTTTTTTTTTTTTTTTTTTGTTTATCAAAGTGCTGCTGAAGATGGGATGTTATCGAATCTTCATGCTTTGAAGTTTTCACACATTGGTTATTTTCGCCCTCCCTCCCTACCCTACCCTGGACCCCATTTGTACAATATGCAGAGTATCTGTTCCTTGTTTGCATTTCTTTTGCAACGTCCTCGTGGCTTTGTTCAATTGAGAGATGCTAGGGTCGTGGTCAGCGGCGGCGTTTCCCTTCCCCTCCCTTCTTCCTTGTGCCTTGTGTTGTGTTCTACCATGGAGCTGCTTCATTTGGGTGGGGCGTTGTGAACGGAGTGGGAGCAGTGAGTGTCTTCGTATGTCTTTGAGTTGGTCTGTGTTTAGGCAATGTGTATGGTGTGTGCATACGTCTCCAGATTGGGTAGGGACGGGCCTTGCAAGGTTTTATATCTCGAGTCGATTGTGGCAATGATAAGGTTTTTTCTGCTCTTAAATTCGTGCTGGGGTTGGTTGAAGGATCTTGACGTGAATTTACTAATATTCGTGGTTTTCAGAAGAGGTAATGCAACTGATGTTGTATGTATGTATGTATGTACACTAAGGCTCTCTTTCCCTCCGCGAAGAACAAGCGCCGCAGCGCTTGAGAGAATAAAGGGTTTACATTAAATTCATATCGTCCTCGAACAGAGAAAGGAAAAAGGTCGTGAAAAAAAGCTCATTAAAATTCTTCCTCTTCCTCTTTCTCTTCGCCCCTGGGAGCCGTGAAAGCTGTCGTCATCCACCTGGGGAATCATGAGGAACAATATATATATATAAAAAGGGAGACAGACCCGAATTCTCGCCGCCACCCATCTTCTCACATCCGACAGGTGTTTTACCGTATACGGATATCTCTTCCCTCTCTCTCTCTCCTCCTCCTCTCTGTCCCTCTCCTCTCCCCTCCCCCCTATAGGAAAGCGAGATCCCGCACCTCAAACAACAGCAGCGCAAACGCCAGGATAGCCGTGAGCAGCACGCACCACGCCTCGTCGAAAACAGCAGACATGTAGGCCCATAAACGCCGCCGCCCTTCCCCCACACCATCCCTCTCCCTCTCCCCGTCATCACCATCACCACCATCACCATCACAAAACCGCCCCGCCTTCGACGACGATGACGGTGATAATAACAACCACCGCGCCCCCTCGCCCAGCACGGCGACGAGGATGAGGTTCGCGCCCAGCAGCTTGAGGACGATGCCGCCGCCCCCGCCCGCGTGCAGGGTGCCGGTGCCGGTGCCGGCGTCGGGGTAGGTGGGGTGGATGGGCTTCTCGCGCTGGGCGAGGCGGATGAGGGCGGAGAGGGCGAAGAGGAGGGGGATGGTGGCGAGGCGGGGGGAGGGGGTGTATTTTTCGTGGTGGTTGCGGGATGGGGATGGGATGAGTGGGGTTGGGGGGGACGGGGAGGGGGACGAGGGGGTGCAGAGGGTTGTGGTGGTGGAGAGGCTGGTGGTGGTGGGGGAGGAGTCGTTGTTGTCGTCGTGCGGTGGGGGTTGGTGGTGGTGGCCGGATGGCGCGGGGAGGGTGAGGGTGAGGGCGGGCAAGTGGGTGGATTTCGCTGGGTGATCGGCGGCGGCGGCGGCGGCGGCGGCGGCGGCGATGGCGGCGATGGCGGGCGGCGACGGGGCGCTGGGATGGTCGTCCTCCTCCGGGGTGGCCGGCAGCGGTGGGTGGCTTGAGAGGGTTTTGATGGTGCTGCGGCGCTGCGGGATCGGTGGTTGAGGGTCCTTGGGTGGTGGTTGTTCGCATACGTGCCGGCCGACCATGGCGTGGAGTTGCTCGTATTTCTTCTGCCAGAGCGCGCTCTCCGCCCGCGCGTCGGCGAGCTGCTTGCTGCTGATTTGCTCCTGCCGCTTGTGCTGCGCGAGCTCTTCTTCCAGCTGCGAAAGCTTGTCCTTTCCGAGTCGTCGATCCGATCCCTTTTTGGGATAAGGGATGGTCTTGAGCGTCTTGCTCAGGAAGTTCGAGTGCTTGCCCATGGTTGCCGGGTGTCGGGGGTTGGCGCTGGACGGATGGGAAGCATCGGGGACAAGTGGGCTTCTCAAGAACGGGGGGCTTCCGGTTGATTTAATTTGAGTCAAGGTGGTGGTCGGAGTTTTGGCTGGGCGCAGGGTCCGTGTGCCCAGTTGGAACAGACGTGGCTTGATCGAACATTCGACTACAAGCCCACGTCATGTAGATCTCATTCTTTGAGCGAGACAGGATCAGAGGGCGGTGAAGATTCTGATGGACTAGAGGGCTAGAGGTTGAGAAGTGAGTGTGTTGCTCTCCTGTGTTATCGCTCACGGGCCCCTGAGCGTCTTCCGCCTCGACCACGTGCTTGTAGGATCACAAATCAATATTGAGCCGTCGATACATGTAGCGAGCGTGTCTGCCAGCATGATTGGCAAATCGAATTCCCTCGAGCTGTGTGAGTAGTCAAAGCCCACTGCTGTATACAGCTTGACTTACAGCTACATGCCCGTATCTGCCCCAGTTGCAGACAAAACGCTTCTTTATACATCTAAGATGTGTACTTAGCTCTACCAACGTCAAGAAAAGGATATATACTCTCCGTGCACATACTCCCCCGTCTTCAACCTCCCCCCTCCCACTCACTCGCCCACTCACTCCTTCAAGCCCCTCTCAATCGCCTCCACCACCCTCCCATCCGCACTCCTCAACACCGCCGCCACCGCCCTCGGCACCTCCACCCACCGATCCCTCACATAATCCGCGAAGCCCTTCGCAAAGCAATCCAACCTCGCCG
This sequence comes from Diplodia sapinea, assembly GCA_023087385.1. NCBI lineage: Eukaryota > Fungi > Ascomycota > Dothideomycetes > Botryosphaeriales > Botryosphaeriaceae > Diplodia > Diplodia sapinea. The sequence goes on along the minus strand of JAJMYO010000283.1, from coordinate 23,980 downwards.
AGCTGCCCACGCCCCTCCCCAGGAAGCCGTACACGACGAAATGCACGGCGCGTATCTTGGCAAACTCGACGCGCTCGACGTGATACGCGTCATGCTCGTCCGAGCCCTCTCCCTTGTTATACGCAAACCAGTCCTCGGCGCCGACGAGGGTGGTGATGAAGGTCTCGCGGCTCAGGAACGAGCGGAGCCAGTTCCACGCCAGGTCCGAGACGTCCGCGCACTCGCGCACGAAGAAGCCGACGGACAGGTTGGGCCCCTTGTCGCCCGATCGCGCGAGCGCGACGTCGCCGAGCCGCAGCGTCACGGTCGGGCCGAGCGAGGCGGGCGCGAGCGGCGACGGCGTGTCGTACGAGTCGCGCGGCGCGACGAGCGAGCTGGTGAAGGTCGGCGGCGGCGTCGTCAGCACGCTGCGCGCGATGGCGGCGTTGGCGCCGAGCATGTTGACGGTGGGGCGCAGCGACGTTTGCGGGTAGAGGGCGGCGTAGTATGCGAGGAAGGGGAGGGGCGCGTGGGTGCGCGTGTCGCGGGTCGAGTGCCAGCCTGGAGGGTGGGGTGGGTGTTAGTGGGTGCCAGGGGGAGGGGAGATGGAGGGGGACGCACCGGAGAATTGCTGCATGGCGTATTCGCTGACGATTCGGGGGATGGTGGAGATCAGGTCGGGCCGCGAGGCTTGGGCGAAGATGCGGAGGTAAGTGGTGCTTCGTAGCTGCGATCGGGGGTTCTCTTCTGGCGTGCCGATGCTGATGGTGTGGTCAGTGATGGGGGGCGTCGGGGAGGAAGTGGACGCTTACACCTGGAACTCGAGCACGTCGAACTGATCGAGGACGCCGTGTTTTCTGAGGCCGTTGCGGATGACTTTCTCGTACAGCTTGAACTTCTCGGCAGTGGCGTAGCCGCAGGCGTTGATGAGGAGCTCGCTCTGGTAGCCGCCGCGGTAGAAGATGGCCAGCTTGGTGGTAGGGGGTGGGGGCGCGCCGCGGATGCCCGAGACACGGACGCGGTTGCGGCCAGTCTCTTCTATTTGGACGTCGTCGAGGATTGCATTCACGTCACTGTTCAGGTAGATGTTGCCCTGCAGCTCGTACAGGAACTGGCACTTCACAGTGTCGGCAGTGACGAAGCCTTTTCCGGCTTGGTGCTTGGTGATCACGCAGGTCCCATCGTCAGAAACCTCTGCGATGGGGTGTACAAGGTCATAGAGGTCATCCAGATCATGCTCGTAGAATGCAGAGTAGTTGGCTCCCGTGATGAAGCTCGAGCACTCGATGAGATGCCCCGCGATCAAAGCGCCCGCCAGACAATCGAAGTCCTGGTCAGTCCACGAATGCCAGTACGCAGCAGCACCAACCACCTGCGCAGCGTAAGTCTCTGTCCGTGAGGTCTGGCATTTGGAAGTGCTTACCGGCGATGCGTCAGACACACGGCCGCAGATGATGATGTCGGCTCCCAGACCCAGGCCCACCTTGATCTCGCGAGCCCCCAAGTATGCATTGGCACTTACAACGGGATGGTCCGAGGTGTTTTCAAGGGCGGTGGCATCCTTGGGGGTGGGGATGTCCGGGTTCTCCGAGTCGAGCTGGGGCAGAAGCTCTCCCCGGATGAGCTGTTCCTTGACAACCGACGTTAGGTTGTCGCCCTCGACGTAGGCGACCTTCAGATCATAACCCCTTTGGGTGATCTGCCTTAATCAGCACCCGGATCAGGCCGCTTATGCAACGCCCGACTTACCAGTTGCTGCGTTTTGACAGCCAAGGCTTTGGGATTTTGTGCACCGCCGTTGATTACGAGCTTAATCTTCTTCTCGGCCAGAAGGTCGACGGTCTGCTCAATGCCGTCCCACGCGGTTGCTGCGTAGCCCGGGTGGTCGCCGGCGGCCATGGCTTCGGCAATGTCGCCCAAGTTGAACTCGGCCAGGTAGTCGCCGGTGATGAAGTCCACGTCGCCATGCTCGGCCTGGAAGCGCATGTGGTATCCCGGGTCGACTGGGCAAAGATTAGCTGCAACCCGTGGCCGGATAGGGGCACTCACCAGCATAGCCGGAGCAGTTCGCAATCCGCACGGGGCGGTCCTGCCGCCAGTCTTCCACGTCAGACATGAGTGCGGATATCGTAAGATGGAGTAGGAAGGCTGGAGGCGACGCTGTGGGACGCGCACGTTTTATTGGACAAAATTGTGTAAAGCTATGCAACCGGGTAGCTCAGGAGGGATAAGAAACCACGCTCATGGAGACAGTGAAACGGTCAAAAGGGGCGCAATGAGCCGGCCCACCCCACCGCGATCGGCTGCAAAGGGAAGCGCGGGCCGATGCGGTGGGGACGAGCTCGTGGCCGCAGTGCGTGATTCGGCCGCCGCCCGCTGATCGCGAGAAGTGATATATGTCGAAAACTCAAGACTGTGTCATGCTGCCGGCCTGGGATAGCCGCTGCGAGCGCGGCGCGGGAGCGCGGGAGCGCGGGAGCGCGGGAGGAAGGATTTCAAGGGTCCATGATGGTCAGGGGTCGGAGCCAGTCTCCGCCTTCCGCGCCCCGCAACTGTCCCATATATGGAATGGCTGCCGGCCGTTGTTTCCAGCGCGCCATGCCGATTCTCTGCGAATCGATGTGACCTTGACTCGAGCCTCCGCCGATACATAGACAACACCCGTTCTGACGCCACAAATAAGAACCAGCCCACTTTTGGGCCGCAACCCCTGCTCGGAGGATCCGTCATCGATGTTCCTCCATGCCGGTAAAATCCCTCCAGCATCGACCGATGCTATTCGAGATGCGCTCTTACTTAAGAACACGCCTTCCCCACTTCTCGCAGCGCAGTTGATCATCCGACCACAGCACAATGACGACCACAAACGAGGCCGTCGAGGAGGACGTCGCCTCTTACTCCATCCCCGAAGAAACGGAGAGCATCTTCCGTGAAGGAATCCTCAGGAACCCGCTGATTGCCAAGCTCCTGCCACCCGAGGCGCAAGAGCTGGCCGGCAATGTGAGGTTTGAAGGATCCAGGCTGCCGTCGGTGCCCATCAACTGGCGCTTCGCCGAGAGCGTGTCCTCTCTCAAAGCGCTGGAAGCCACGATGGTGAACGTCCTCCTGAAGCGAAAGTACAACGTACAGCCTCAAAAAGTCACCATCAACACGTAAGACCCGTCTCTTCACAACAACACACCCCCAAACCCCCACTAACCGGCCCCCCCTTCCAGCGACCACGCCCAACTCTTCTTCATGTCCCTCATCACCAACACCCTCGGCGGCGAACCCTTCGGCGTCGCGCGGCCGTCCAAGAACCCCACCCTCGCCGCCCTCGCCGACGCCAAGTTCCCCACCCACTGGGACAGGCACGACCACCTGGGCTCGGCGCACCGCACGGCGGCGACCAACATCTACCGCTGCGCCGACGGCCGCTTCTTCCACGTGCACGGCTCCATGGACCCGGCGCCGACATTGCGGATGCTGGGGTTGCCACTCGACGGCGACGGCGAAACGGATGATCACGAGAAGGCGTGCGAGCCCTTCGTCGAGGCGGTGGGCAAGTGGCGGGCGGACGACCTGCAGCGCGCGGCGAGCGACGGCGCGCGGCAGGCGGGCACGGTGTGCTGGACGGCGGCCGAGTACGCGGCGAGCGAGCACGGGAGGGCGAATGCCGGCGTGGGGCTGTGGGAGGTGGATGCGTTCTTCTTCGCGGATGGATCAGGGCGGCAGGCGCCTGGGTGGTGGCCGGAGTACGAGGGGGGGTCGTTGAAGACGGGACCCGAGAGGCCGCTGGCCGGGCTGAAGGTGGTGGATCTGACGCGCATGGTGGCGGCGCCGGCGACGACGAGGGGCTTGGCCGAGCTGGGCGCCAGCGTGATGCGCGTGACGGGCCCGCATGTGACGGACCATCACGGCTGCTTTGTCGATCTGAATTGGGGCAAGTGGAATGCGTGCTTGGATTTTAGGGATGAGGGCGAGCGGAGGATGGGTGTCGAGTTGATCAGGGAGGCGGATGTGGTCGTGACTGGGTATCGTCCGGGCGTGCTGGATAAGTATGGGTTCTCGTATGAGGGGCTGTTCGATATCTGCAAGGATCGGGATAGAGGTCTCATTGTGGTGCGGGAGAACTCGTATGGCTGGCATGGCCCTTGGAGCTACAGGAGCGGGTGGCAGCAGATCAGTGATGCGGTGAGCTGACGTCTAAGGGCGGCTGTCAAGAAGAGAAGGCTGACGGTTCGGCAGAACTGCGGCGTCTCCATGGAGTTTGGACGCGCCATGGGCAATGACGAGCCTGTAACTCCCGTCTTCCCGAACTCGGACTACTGCACTGGCATCTGCGGTATCGTGGGTACGCTCGATGCCATCATGCGCCGGGCCCAGCACGGTGGCTCCTACAAAGTCGATGTAAGTAGTCCTCTAGGCTGGTGAGCTCTCCACTGACGCCGGGGCAGATCGCTCTGAATTACTACTCTCAGTGGTTGGTCAACAGTGTCGGCACCTACCCGCAAGCCGTATGGGAGGATGTGTGGGCGCGCAACGGGAAGCAGGTGTTCCGGCACTACCATCACATGCTCTACACGCTCCCGCGTTTTCTGGCCATGATGATGAAGAACAGCAGCCATGTGCTGTTCAAGCCCGAATTCTTCGAGGAGCGTCCGTCTGGATACTTGGGCCATCCCATCCGCACGCCTAAGCCTGTCGCCAAGTTTGAAGTGGCCGACGGTGTCCCCGACGAGCAAAGGGTCAAGTTGGGATTCAATGTCAGCACAAGGACGAATGGCGTGGATCAGCCGAGGTGGCCAGAGGACTTGATGACGGAGATTGTGACCTAATCAAATCCGAATGTGCAGTTTTAACACACATATACGTCTACCCACTGTGTTACGTGGCGGAGCTTGCTCACTATACCTATACAATGATCGTACAGCTCGCCCATAAAAATTCTTCGACAAGCATTGCTGCACCGAAACCTTTCAACTATCGACAGCCTCTCCGGACAAGAGCTGGCTGCCACCCGCCCAAGTTTCCGCTGTCAACTTCGAAAAAGGTCAGTCTTGCTCACTTCATTCAAACCAGCAATCTGATACAGCGCTCCGGCAGTCGATCTTAACCATGGACGCAAACACGTTCCGCTTCCTGGACCTTCCTGGAGAGATTCGCAACAGGATCTACGAGATTATGCTGGTCCGCCCAAAGGTTAACATCACTGCTCGGTTCATCAGTGCTCGCTCCACAGATGTCCCCTTTGTCCGCATCCCGTTCAAAGCCCGCAGAGCTTTCACATACATCAGCAACAAGCATGCCCAGAACATGACTTACGAGGCCATGGCCAAGCAGGTGTTCCAAGCCTTCATCAACGTGCTCTTGGTAAACCGCCAAGTCTACCGCGAGGCCGCCTCGATCTTCTACTCGCAGAACATCTTCTCCTTTACCCCGAACGTCGCGCCGACCAGGGCTAGCAACGCGCCCATGGCCACGGGCGTGGTCAACTCCACCCTGAGCCTGGGCGCCTGCGACGCCTTCTTCCACGACCGCCCGGCCTCGGCCCTCGCGCGCATCAAGTCCCTCGAGATCTTCCTCATGGACGGCAAGTTCGAGATCGGGCGCCGGCAGAGCCGGTCCTTCGGCCGCCACGTCCACTCCACCCAGGTCATCAACCTGGTGGCCGCCACCAACCGGAACGTGCCCGCGCTGGCGCACCTCTCGCTGCGCCTCGGCGGCACCACGCCTCAGAAGCACAAGACGCGCTACTGGCTCACGGAGCTGTTCAAGCTGCGCAGGGTCGAGTCGCTCGCGATCCGCTGGGAGGCCGACGCCCGCCACGACGACGGCAAGTTCATGGTGCGGTGGACGGCCATCCTCCGCAGGTGGCTCCTGCAGAACGTGCGGCAGGTGACCATGGCGAACATCCGCGTCACCCGCCGCCACCTGGCCGTCCAGACGTGGGGCGGGATGTGGAAGCGCACCTCGGACCGTCTCGTGGTGGTTGAGTGCCACGACGATGCGCAGGGAAGGACGCTGTTGCCGCCTCTGACGCGCCTGGCTCCCCTGATCAGAGGCGCTTCGAGGCATGTTGACCGCGAGGGTGAAAACTTCCCGCTCCCTATGCCGAGGGATTTTAGGTTTCGGGCGAGATCTCGAGCCGGCCCTGAACGTGACCTTGGGGATTCGGATAAAGAGGACTGGGATATGAGTGATGGTGGCGAAACTGACAGCCTGATCGAGGTCGATACTGGAGCTTGAAGACGGACTACGCCAGTGACCATGATTTTGCTGAGCAGGGGTTGTAGTCACAGACAGTCGGCTGAGAACAGCGATGGGGTCGGAATATGGACTTACCAGTAGTATCAATGTTATTACTTTTGATTTTTACTTTCCTTTCGCCCTGAATATCCTTCATACCGACGAGTGTCGCGATCAAATACTATCCAGGCGGACCACACTGCGACGCAGGCCTCAACAAAGGGAGAATGAGCACTGGTAGGACCTGAAATGAGCCTGAAAAAAATTTCCATTAGCGTTTACAGCAGCATACCATGTACAGCATACACACGCCATGTCCGTGACACCAAGAGCCCGGCTCGGTAACGTCATAATCTCCATTAATACGTCCTAGGTCCCTAGCTCTTAGCCAGCTCCACATGGCACCAACCCGGTCAGGAGGAAATCTCTCGGTGCCACGGACCGGGGATCCGCCCCAGAAGTTATCACGCAAGCCCGCCTTACCCACGAGCCTGGTTGCTGGAATCGGGTCGGGTACGCCAATGCTGACCCTGGGGAGGGTTGAATCTTATAACAGGCACGTCCGCCCGGTATGCACGGTGTTGAGAGAACACTTCGCATGGTTTCTGCCGTCTACGGGCTCATGCCGTGCCATGCCATGCTGTACATAGTAACACATCGACCCATTCGACCCGACACGCAGTACCACCCCAAGAAAATCGTCTCAAGACCCATCTCCCTATAACACCAAAAGGGAACGAAAAAAAAAAACGAGAAAAACATCAAAACTTGTACATAAACATCCGAGCTGTACACAAGGGTATGACGAGCTAGCAGTACCGCCACCAACGCCCAAAAACACACATCTCATCTATCACACGGGCATCGACATCTCCTCAAACCATATGCACCGGGCCAGGAGCGGCCAAAATCATCTCATCCGTACTCCCCTCGCGCGCGTCTCTCCCCACCCCATCATCAACCCCGCCGCCGTACGCATCGCCGCCCGACGCCGTACTCCTCGATGCCGCATCATCGCTAACCTCACCACTCCCACTCCCACCGCCCGCGCCCGCGCCCGCAACAATGGTGGCGGCCCTCCGACTCCCACGCCGACTATCCCTGATCGCCGCCTTACTGTTCTTCGTCCCCGCGGACCGACGCTGATGATAATGCCGTCGCCTCCTCTCCTCCTCTTCCGCCGCCAGCATCATCGCCGCCCTTTGTTCCCGCCGCTCCTCTTCCCTCGTCAGCGCCCGCAGCTCGCTCTGCTTCGTCACGACGATGCGGCCCAGCGCGATGCCCTCGGCCGCCGCGGGGTCGGCGTCGACGTCGGCGCGGCCGCACTGCGCGCTCACCACCGCCCGCGTGTCTTTGGGCCACGGCGACGCGCTGAGGCCGCCGTTTCTACCGCCGTTGTGGTTGCCGTCGTCGCCGTGCGCCGCCTCGATGTCAGCGTCGTCGTCGTCCTCCGGCCACACGCTGATGCTGGCGGCCTTGCTGTGGGTGTGGTGGTGGTTGGCGGCGCGGTCTTGGTAGTGGTCGGAGATGAGAGTTTCGGTGCCGATGATGCGCTGGTTGTCGCGGTCGCGGTCGCGGGAGCGCGTGTGTTTGCTGTACGAGCGCGAGTTGGAGCCGCCGCCCGCGGCCGGGCCGGGCTCGCCGTTGGAGCGGCTGTAGCTGCGGTTGGTGGTTTGGCCGGTGCGGTCGCGCGAGGTGACCCAGTGGAGGGTGAGGACGGAGAAGAGGACTTTTTCCAAACTGTTAGTGACAACTTCTTTTTTCTCCAGGCGCTCTTCGCCTTCTCTTTCCTTCTTTTTTTTTTTTTTTTTTGGATTCTTCCCATAGCGTTGCGTCTCTGAGGATCGATACTCATGAGATGGGTGTGTGATTTTTCTCTTTTCTTTCTCTCTTCCCCTTTCTTCTGCTCTTCTCTTGTGCACGGAAGGGTGTGTTCAACATACTTTCGGCGTTGCAACTCAAGAAGCAAATCCATGCAGGCTCGCCATCAAGGACCATAAGTAGCGTCAAGTTGACGATGGATGAGGTCAGGGTGGCGCAGGAACCGAAGAAGGTGCGGACGGCCATGGTGTGCAGGGTGCCGGTTCGGCTGGTCTTGTACGAGTACAGCCCTTTGCGCCGAGCGATTAGCGATTATGATGCACAGGGAAGACGGAGACGAGCAGTAGTACTTACGGCGAAGTGGCACGATGAAGAGGGTCGTCAGATAGACGTTGACGGCAACGTCAAAGATGATGAGCGGCATGAGGGCTTTCTTCTCCATGCCGATGACGCAGGTGCCGTTCTTGACACGCGAGAATCTCCTAGGCAGAGTAAGCTCGATTCGGAAGTGTTAAGGACTTATTTACCAGACGATGTTCAGGATGGCAAGGACGCCGTACGGCCCCATGGCGCCGCAGACGTTAAACATGTACAGCTTGTCCTTGTACCTTGAGGTGTTGCTACCACGCACAATGTACTAATCCGAGCATGGTAAGTGTGCGATGCACCTGCATATGCATGGTGGGATCCACTCACGGCTTTCTCGACCAGGAAAAAGTAAACGCACACCTTTGTCGACAGGTAGAGAGTCAAACAAAGCAGGATGGCGCCTTTGCAGATGGACCCGGTCTCGTTGAGGCCGACATCCTTGAAGACAGCGGTGATGAAGACGAAGAGAAACGAGTCGGCATAGATCAACAGGATGTACCACGCGCCCAGCGGAACCGTCGACCAGCGGTGGATGTTTTGGATGCGGCGAGTGATGCACACGGACAGCACGCACAGCGTTACAAGCGACAGGATCATCTACGCCGCCGTCAGCTGGAGCGCGTCCCGTGGACTGGCTTGAGACTTACAGACATGATTCTGCCTGCAATGGGGATATCGGCTGGCGTGTAGGCCGCATTTTGGTCATCTCTTTGGTCGAACCATGTCAACAGCTCCTGCGGCTCGAGTGCCACGGGCATCTCGACAAGCTGCGCAGAGAACAAAAGACAGGAGGTCGGTGGAGCAGACTGATATCCACGTGGACGGTCGAGTGTTAATTAAAGGAAAGTAGTGAGGCGCCCCTGTCGAGGGTGCTTTTTGCTCGCAAAAGTCGGCGCATCAGGAAAATCCCGGCCCTCGCGATTGGCGACTAGGAGCGATTGTTAAGGACGGCATGCCGCAAAGCATTGCACCATCGGGCCTCGGGTGACGGCTGACTCTCGCGGAGTTGTCATGGCATGAGAGCGACGAGGCGGCCGGCTCTCTAGACAAATAAGCGGCCTCATTATGCCGGGGATGTTCCCACAGTACCCGAGTCAGGGTGCCGGATGCGGCTAAGCGAGGCGGCCGAGCGCCTTTGCGGCACGCCTGGTGCTTGTTGCGCTGGAGGACGGGCTGTGGCGCGCGACAGGGAAGCGCCGCCGCTGAGGCCTGAGGGGCGGGCAGAGAGGTCGCCAAATAATGCCGAAGTCGGTCGCGCAGTTAGCATTGCTGGACATGGGTGGCAGGATGGAAACGGCGGAGATGTGCAGCCTCACCGCCGCGGGCTGTCGTTGGCTGCGCGGGGGTAGTCCCAGTGTCAATGAAAGCGGAAGAAGTGGTACCATCTGCCCCACGAACGCTCCGCGGAACGGCAGCCAACGGGGCCGCCGCTCGAGCCGGCAGCCGCCCGTCCGCTACATACCGTTTGCGGCTTGACTTGCGCCTGATGGACCTGGCCAGGCCGAGTCTTGTTTAGTCAGTGCCCCTGCGTCGTCAGCCGCCCCTTCTGCTGCGCCGAGTAAGGTGCTATGCTGCCACGAACAAGGCCTATCTCATAATCGCGTGGTCGCCGGTGTGCACACTCGCTCTGCAATTTTCATCGCCCGGCGCACAGACAGCCAGCTGTGCCGCATCGCAGCCGAATCCCCCATTGGCTGGCGCTTCCCCACGCACGTTGTCTGCCTGCAGAAACTGCTCTTGTCATGGTCTTGCCAATCAGTTGCCCTTGAAGCCAGCTAGTCGATTCATGGCACCCACACCAACGACTCGCCGCATCCTACCTATCGCCAGCTACACCAGAGAGACCGCACGGACTATTTAACCGCGCCTGCCAGCCTTGCGTGCAGAAAAGATGCTTTCTGCCGCCCGCCCAGAACAGCAGCTTCCTCCCACGCTCCCTTGCACCTGCCCCCACCCGACGCCAAGGTAGCTTCCAAACCCGCCTTGCAGCCCCGCCAATCTCTTACACTCTCTCTCCCAACCAGTTTCACACCGCATCCGGCACATTCGTCATGTCCTCGTCTTTCAAAGTCATCATCGCCGGCGGCAGCCTGGGTGGCCTGATGCTTGCCCTCTGCCTCGAGCGCGCCGGCATCGACTACGTGCTGCTGGAGAAGGGCGAGGTCGGGCCGCAGCTGGGCGCCTCGATCGGCTTCCAGCCGCACTCGATCAAGGTCTTTGAGCAGCTGGGCGTATGGGAGGACATCAAGAACACGACCGTGCCCATCCTGTACCGCCAGCACTTTGACGAGAATGGAAAATGTTTCGAGGATTCGCGCCTGTTTGCCGACATATACGAAAAGTATGTTAGAAAGGCCAATCGCCCCAGCATTATATATTGATGTGGCATAGGATGGGCCGCCCATGGGTCTTCCTGGAGCGCTGCGAGGCCATCAAGATCCTCTACAAGCACGTCCAGGACAAGTCCAAGATTCGCGACAATACAGCCGTCGCGACGTACGCCGAGTCGGAGAACGGCGTCACCGTCACCACGAGCAGCGGCGAGACCATCGAGGGCAGCATCCTGGTTGGCTCCGACGGCATCCACAGCCACGTGCGCAACCTGATGGCCGACGAGGTCGCCAAGACGCAGCCGGATCTGGGAAAGGAGATCAAGGAGGGTAAGCATCTCCCGCTTTCTCCACGGAAACTCCAGTGCATCTTCTAATACTCCCTCCTCTCGCAGGCTTCACCGCCGAGTACAAATGCCTCTTCGGCGTGTCCAAGAACGACCCTTCCAAGCCGATGATGGCCGACGGCATGATCCACACGTCGTACTACGACTACCACTCGTCCTTCTCGACCGCCGGCGTGCCGGGCCTGCTCTTCTGGTTTTTCTATGTCAAGATGGACAAGGTTGCGCGTATGCCCGACGTGCCGCGCTTCTCTCAGGACGACGCGGCGGCGCTGGTGGCCGAGTACAGTAAGACGGTCATCGGGCCGGGCTACACGTTGCAGGATCTGTGGGATACCAGAGTGCGCGCGACGCTGGCGCCGCTCGAGGAGGGCGTGAGCAAGAAGTGGAGCAACGGCCGCGTCGTGCTGGTCGGAGATGCGGTGCACAAGGTACGTCCCCCTCCTCTTCCCCCATCCTCACTCTCGTCCCCCACATGCCAGACTGACTCGATAAAAAGGCAACCGTCAACCCCGGCCTCGGCGCAAACACCGCCTACGAAGGCATCGTGCGCCTCACCAACGGCCTGCATCACCTTCTGTCTCTCTCGCCCTCGCCGACGACGTCGCAGCTCCAAGAGCTCTTTGACGCCACCTACGAGGCGCACCACCGCAGCCGCGCCGAGACAGTCGTCACGCTGTCTGGCGTCGTCACTCGCTACGAGGCGCAGGATACGTGGTACCTGAAGATGGCGTCGCGTTGGGTGAGCCCGTATATTCCCGACGGCCGGAAAGCCGATCTGTACGGTGCGTTTTCGAGGGCCGGGCCGTGGTTGGATTTCGTGGCGGATCCGGACGCGGAGAAGACTGGGGATGCGGCAGCGCCTGCGGTGGAGGCGAGGTTGTGAAAGGGTTGAATGGTGAGTGAATGAACCGAGAGGTGAGACCTTGCATGAGGCGAGAGTTAATGGGATACCCTAAGCAAGGAGAGAAGGAGAGGGAGCTTCAAACACGCCAAATGGGTTGTTACCGCTCCAAAATAACAGCTAGAGACGGCCCCGTTACCTATGGAGGAGGCTTAGGGATGATCGCAGTACATATATTTCCGCAGGCGCCGCATTTGTACATACATACATAGTTTGGACTAAAGAAGTCAAAGAAAAATTGCAAGGCCGCATGACGGACTAGTATATCCGTGACCTGAGGAGTGAGTAGAGCCACGGCTCGCCGGCCGGCCAATCGCAAGCGTTTCGGCGGGAAAGCAAAAAAGATACGAAGAGAAGCTAGCGCATCGGCCCGGTAAGCCTACTGTGGTCGGAGGGGTATTAAACGTTAGTGCGCTCCACCAGGACAAGGGTAAAAACCAAGCTTTGTCAAGGGAGATAGCCAATGAACTATCTCGAATACCCTGGAAGTAATGATTTACATCGGCGCGATGCTAACGTTTAAAACCCCTCCGACCACAGTAGATGAAGTACCTGTCCGAGTGCTATGATGCAATCAATCGCTCTCGTATTGTGCTCGAGCCAAAAGCGCCACGGCACTTAGACGGAGATTGCCTCGAAAACGTTGTTCTGGGCAGAACGTACGGGACCATAGAGCCACTGGAATAAAACTACTGACGTCTCTGCTCCTGCTCCTACGTCTGCTCTGGCGGATCACTTCGGGTTTCTGAGTATCTATCCCCCCTCGCTCGTCGTGATCCATCAGGCACGTCCACCAACACTTCCACCAGCTCGGTTCAAAATTCCGTAGCAGTAGGATTTCGTATCCGGACACGCGTATGCGGGTTCGAGATTCGCATCTACATCAAGATGTTTGCTTCAACTGCCCATATAGGGATAACAAGGCTTGATTGTTAAGATTTCCCTACAAGCTGTTGCGGCGCGGCGGTGCCAGTGGACGTGTCAGTGGATCGCGACAAAGCGAGGGGATATGCTCCAGCCCATCATCCAATCTCATCGAGCGAGCCAGCCAGCCAGGAAAGGAGCTGCGGGGGCAAGACAGCTCACCGCTAGCTGCACCGCTGCGGCATCTCCGTCCGAAGAAAGGATCCAGCCAAGATCCAACACCCACTGGAACACCTTCACCGTGATGCTGGCCCCGAGTAGAGGTTTCGGCCGAACGTTACAACACCTATCCCATTGTTCCCTGCTCTGTGGCAGTCGATACCACCACCATCTTCCCGACAATCGTTCCCTTGACGCCCCAGCCCCCCACAGTCGCCCCGGCGCTCTCTCCAACTCCCGTTCCAGCTCCGCCAGCCATCGTGATCTCCTTGGTGCAGGTTCGCGGTGTGTCGACGAACGAGCGTGCCGAGGACGGACGGGTCTGGATGGCTTTCGTTGCCCGAGACAGATGCCGGTCTGGTCGGGGCTGCTGCGGGGACAGCGGCGGCGGCGGTGTTGGTGCCGGAGTTGTTGGAGGCCGGCTTGCCCGTGGTGATTTCGGACCTCACGCGGCTGTTGGAGAAGCGGAGAGACGATGATGGATGGCCTTGGGCGCTGGGGATTGGACGGGGGCCGCCGGCCGTGGACATACATGGCTTGATGGGTGGGTGGGTGGTGGCCGAAGCCGCGCGCGCGGGAAAGAGAGACAGAGGGTGGAAGTGGATGATGTGTCCAGCCAACTCAACCTTCGTAGCGTGGGCGGGCGCGCACATGGTGACCGGCTTGCTCGCTCGAGGCATACTGGTGGCAGTGTTGTTGGGGAAGTGCTGCGGAAATGCTTTACGGCAAGGAGGATCGCGTCGGGCGGGTCGCGGAAGATTTTGGTAGCGATTTTCTGGAAGATAGTGAAGGGGAGAGAGAGATCAAGGAGTGGGCGAAGTTGGCAAAAAAAGCGGGACAAAAGAGAGGGACGGCAGTGGATTCAACAAGCAAAAAAGGCACCCTCGAAGCTGATGCTGGACAAGTCTCGAACTTGGTGCAGGAACCGAAGTATGACACCAAGCCCGGATCGAACCCAGACCCTTGTTAGGGCGTTGCAGCTCGAACAGGTAATCCATCAGATCACAAACCCCCGGATTTTGTTGCTTTAGGGTTCTGGTAACGATGTATAGAGCCGGAGCATGCCCACCGCACTAACCATCTGTAATTGGAAGCGGATCTTGCCGTCGCGGTTTGTATGTGGCAGGGACGGATATTGCTTCCTTTGCGGTCGTGCGTGGGCATGGCGCCGTCACCTGGCTGCGACTCGCCCTCCTCGCGCCCGTCACTTCTCCTCATCCGCCGACCGGATCCGCCGAATGCCAGCTTGCACCGCGCAGCTGTGCCGGGCGCGCCGTCTCTTGGCACAGAAACATCCATCTGCTCTTGATATGACACCGTCCGTCCGCTCACCCGACATATTTGCCAACTGGCAGCTGCCGTCAAGTAACCCCACTCGTCTCCGTATCGTGGTTCACCTCGTGCGAACGACCCTGACCAATGGATCTTTAATAACCGAGATATCAGGGTAATGTCCACTATTTCGCTCGTAGACCCAAATCCGCACTTCTCGAGCCCTCCTTTGCTGTCCACGTTGCGTGTGAGGTAAAAGCCATTCAGCCAATGTACATTCACATAGCCAACAAAGAAGATTCGAAGGAAAAAGCTGCCGAACCAAAGGGGATTCATGCCGTACCCCCCCTCAATCACGCGGCTCTCCACCTCATATGGATAGCGCCGACCCTCTGACCTTTGACGCCCGTCTTGCTTTCGGCCACTTCGAAAACGTCGGGCTCCTCGTTCTCGAACACAAACCCGCACTTTTCGAGCACCCTCTTGCTGGCCTTGTTGTGTGAGAGACACGAGCCCTTCAGGCTGCGCACGTTCATGTAATCGACGAAGAAGGTGTCGAGAAGCGTACGCAGGACGGTGGTCATGATGCCGCGTCTATGAACTTCGGGGCAGAGCCAGACTGCGCCGGGCAAGCGAGTATGAGTACGACGACTACAACGGGAAAAAACTTCCGCTCTCATGCTCGAAAGGAAAAGAGAGAAGGGGGAAACAAAAAAAAGGCACTCACAGCCGACCTCCCACTCAATCCGCGGATCGCCCGCCTCCAACCTCGCATTCGCCCGCCTCGCCGCCTCCCTCTCCGCCCCATCCGCCACCGTCCTATAATCCGCCCGCCTGATCTCCACCTTCCCCAAAAACACCTCTTCCTCTTCCCCATCCCCCTCATCCCCCTCCCCCCGCACGACAACCTCCCGTATCGCCGGAAACGCCAACCCCGTCCCAACCCACCTCTTCTCGCCACGCTCGACTGCCGCCAGATCCGCCCGCGCCGCCCGCGCCTTGCCGTCGATGGCGCCGAACCAGGCTTGCCAGTGGTGGAAGAGGAAGGGGAACGGCGGCGAGAGGGCGTTCATGTAGACGCGCGGGTCGTTGAGCGCGGCGATGACGGCGGAGGCGTCGGACGGGCGGGGCGCGGTGAGGCGGAGGTTGAGAGGAGGACTACTGCTACTACTGCCGTTTGGGGGGACGGGTTGCAGCGGGAGCTGGAGGTAGGGTTCGTGCGTGGTGGGGTGGTGGTGGACGGCCATTTTTTTTTTTTTTTGGTGGATGCGGGGGAGACGGCGATGTTGAGGGTTTGGTTGGGGGGGAGTTTGAGAACAGGAGAATGGTTCTGTTATGAGCGGAGGGAAGGGAAGGAGGAGTCAGAAGAAAATGATGAGGGATTGGTATAGGTGGGTATGAGTCACTCCCCGCATTGTCGGTGGTTTCTTATCGTAGACAACGATGCAGCATTGGTGGCTGAAACGTTGAAATCTCTACGGCATTGGCCAAGTGAGACGGGGCTCTTGGTCCTTTGCGCCCTTCGACAAGCAGGATTTGAGAGTGTTGTGGCGCGAAGTTGCAGAAGGCAGGTGATGAAAGTGGCTTGAGAAACCTCAACACTAGGGTTTGGGTGTTTGGGTCCGTGCGTTGCATCCACGGCCGACATTTCGTCGTCCAGCCTCGCGAGAGATGTTCACAACGGTGTGGCTTTCCCTTGAACAACTAATTTCACCGGTTGAAGACAAACTTCCAAAGCCGTCCTTGAGCATATTTTGCCAAGAGAAACGCTTGGATTCTGGTATTTGAACGAAGAGAACCGATAAACATGCACTTGCCATCGGCCAGAATGCCAAAGGTGGAAGATATCCTCATCACCATGGGAAATGGTGAATATGAATCTAGACCATTGATAGCGTCTGATCAGAGTTGAGCTAAGATTGTGATTGATATCTGAAAGTGACCATCCCCAAGTGATTGCATGTGAACTACCCCAGCTCAGCGATTGTTTCCTCTTCGGCTCGGAATGGCAGATTTAGCGAGGACGTGCATCAAAGACGCACGAGAAACCCTGCATCCAGAGACGGATCGGGAACTTTGGGGAAGCAGAGAGGGGACGCAGTTACTTAACGCAGTGGCAGCATTGGCCACGGCCGTCACATGCCGAGTGAGCGCATTACGCGTCTCCGACCCCCCTAGCGCCCACCGATCTACCATGCGGGATATTGCGTGATGCTGGAGTAGGGCAAGGAGAAGGTTATCGCGGTAGCGTTGGACGGCGGAGAAGGATTCTGGAGAGCAGCACAGACTCGGCGCTGCCGTTTGTAGACCGGCTATGGCACTCTATTGTGTGATAGTGGTCCAACGCACAGGGCCGCTGTAATATTATCCTGGTCTATGCTGATAGCGTCCCACATGTAATCAAGCTTGCTTTGCTGGCGCCCTGGACAGTTCATCTAAATCAGCGTGGAGCTGTGGGCTGACGTCACGGCAATGCATCAGTGTGGCTGTAACTCGCATCCTGCTTGAAGTTCAGGACACCTATTTGATTCTGTACGATTTTCTGCTGCTAAATATGTCCGGCCGGCTTGTAAGGGTTAAGTGTCGGTGAATCCAGGGTTGCGATCAACAAGACCCACACTGCAAGTCGATCACCAACACTCCCAGGGGGTCTTGCTGATCTCGAAGCACCAGTGAGCGGGGATCAATTAGGCGCCCATGGGCATCCAATTGCCAAAGCGGGTAGGGATTGCAAGCCTGAATGGCTTCTCGAAGCCTTCCAGCCATTGTCTCGGCCTTGGACCATAAATGCGAGCATCCCCAGAGGACTACCCCGGCCATCACAGCTTCACTGCCTGCAGCCTCCACTCCCAACACACCACACTCGTTTTCAAGACTACAGGCAGAGAGCCAACCCCCTCGCAACAATGTTCTACACTCGCTTCGCCGCGGCAGCCCTGCTGTCCGCCTCCTCCCTCAGCAGCGTCGACGCCGCGCCCACCAACATGACGGCCGGCCCCGTCACCAAGCCGCCGCACTTCAAGACGCAAAAGGTGCTTCCCAAGCAGTTCGCGGACCCGGGACTCCACCACGAAGGCGACACGTGGTACGCGTTCGCGACCAACAACGGCAAGCAGAACGTGCGCGTGGCCACGTCGACCGACTTCGCCAGCTGGGCCATCATGGAGAACTGGGACGCGCTGCCGCACGCGGGCGCGTGGACGGCGCAGCCCAAGATGCACGGGCTGCTCGACGCGGTGGGCGACATCCTCGAGGGCCGGTGGCCGTGGTCCAACGCGCCGCCGGCCGTGTGGGCGCCCGACGTGCAGATGAACGACCAAGGCCAGTACGTGCTGTACTACTCGGCGGCCAAGAAGGACCAGCCGCGGCACTGCATCGGCGTGGCGGTCGGCGCGTCCGCGCAGGGCCCGTACGCGCCGCTGAGCGAGCCGTTCGCGTGCCACGACGACCAGGGCGGCACCATCGACCCGGCCGGCTTCAAGGACGCGGCCACGGGCAAGCGCTACGTCGTGTACAAGATCGACGGCAACAACGCGGGCAACGGCGGGCTGTGCGGCAACACCAAGGCGCCGCAGGTGCCCACGCCCATCATGCTGCAGGAGGTCGGCCCCGACGGCTACACCAAGATCGGCGAGGCCAAGATGATCCTGGACCGCGACGCCGCCGACGGCCCGCTCGTCGAGGCCCCGTACCTCTTCAGGACCGAGGCCGGCAAGTACGTGCTGTTCTTCTCGTCCAACTGCTACGCCACCGACCTGTACGACATCGGCTACGCCTTTGCCGATTCCGTCGAGGGCCCCTACACCAAGGGCGGCCCGTTCGCCGTGACGGGCGTCGCCGGGCTGACGGCGCCGGGCGGCGCAACCGTGGCGCACGACGGCAAGCACATGGTCTTCCATGCCGCGGACCAGGACGGCGGCCGTGCCATGTACACGGCCGAGGTGTCGTTTGAGGACGACCATGCGAGCAAGCAGGTCAAGGTTGTGGGCGCGAACGCCTAAGGAGATGGGGCATTCTGGCAATGCGGACCCGACAGGAAGACGACAGCTGGAATGGTTATGACCTCGTTGGAAACTTTTCATGCATAGACTTACGCTACTACTGCCTTTGAGGGGTTTGTCACGCACACAACTCGCCCTCTAATGTATAAACCATAATGGATATCAAATCCCCATTCAACCCCGTTCTCGATGACAGTGAGGATGATCGTCTCGACAACCTTGGCTATGGCGATGGCGTGAGAGTGTGGTCTGAGACATATGAGCAAGAATTATCCAAGTAAGTGATGTGATGGGAAAGTGATGTTCGGCGACACGTCTGCGCCGGATCGACAGAGAGTAAGCAGCAGGATCGTGAGCGGGTTTTCTTGGACAAGCGCAAACGCTCGGGCTGGCGGAGGCACACTGCATATGACGTGTTAGGGGGGGTGGACTAAGGAGCAGTCATCAGTCACCAGATCTTGAGGTTGGTGATCTGCCAGGAGGCGCACGGAGCGTTGCCGCATCGGGCGATGGGCGCGGCCCGGGATGCACACCGCGCGCCCGCCCCTTCCGCCGGACCGCATCCGAGGAATGCTTGTTCCCAGCTCACAGGTGGAGAACACTTCATATTTCGATCTACCAAAGGATCGAAACGGCACCAAGCTCCGCCACATCATGCCCCTCGGGGTCCTGCGTGCTCACTGTCACGCTCATCGCCATGCGAACCGCTGCCCACCTCCCTCTTCAGCCTCCTCCAGAATGCACGCAGCTGATCGCCGCATGATCGTCGCTACCTACTCGGCGATGAAAGTCCCGCTCTCAAAGGCCCGCACGTAGTCGTCGCCGGCCACGGTGGACTGGGCCAACACGTCGCCGTCGTCGCTGGTGTCGAGCAGCCAGGCCACCATGTTGGCGAACACGGCGGCCCCCGCGGCGTTGAGGTGGGTTTGGTCGTCCGGGGTGAGGTTGTACGTCCAAGCGTCCTCGCTGCCAATGGCGTTGAGGTAGTCGGTCGATGCTCTGTTCAGGTCGATGGCCAGCGCGCCCTTGGCCGCCGCCACGCCCAGCGCCGCCGCCGTCTCGTTGGCCAGGTTCTCGACGATGCGCTCCGGGTCGCCCTCGTAGCCGCGGCGCGACAGCGAGGAGACGAGGATCTGGTTGGGGCTCTCGCTTAGACGGTCTTTGGCAGTGTGGCCGGAGAAGGCTTACCGGGTTGCCGCCGGCGTCGCGGACTTCGTTGACGAAAGCACCCAGGTTGGCCGAGAACTCGTCGATGGTGATGTTGGCCGAAGCTTTCTGGTCGTTGTGGCCAAACTGCGATAATAGCGAGTCAGTCACCAGCTTCCCCACATTTCCCTTCTTGTCCGCTTCATCTGCCGGCGCCCTTCTTTTGGGGAACCCAATTTACCTGGATGGTCACCCAAGCGGCGTAGTCTCCGTTGGCCGACACGTTCTTGACGGCCTCGATGGTCGAGTCCCAGTTGCCGTCGGCGCGGAAGCTCACAGTGGTGGCCCCGCTCTTCGCATAGTTGGTGCCCCACGCCCCGTTGACGAGCGTCGAGTCGAGGAACGCGTCGCCCCAGCCGCCGTCCGTGGCCGTCGTGCTGTCGCCCGCGAGGAAAAAGGCCGCCGGGAGATCGGCCCGCGGCTTCATGGGCTGCGCTGCCACCAAGGACACCGAGAGGGGAAGCAGGAGTCTAGAGAAGCCGGTCATGATGGTTGCACTGCTGGATGGTCTTGCTTCTCCGTGCTGCAGCAGAAACTCTTGCTTTTTATGCTTGGGAAATCATGGTGAAGGCCTTGCACGTACTCGGCGAATCCTATACCGATGCAACACTGCCCCGTCCTTCCCAGCACAGTAGAGGGTTGGAGAATGCCTAAATCGAGGTATATCCATCTATCCGGACGACACGTATAAGCAATAACTGTGCTGTACGCCATCGGCGACCCTAGTCAGGAACCGGACTTTTCGGGCTAACGACCCCCGGTTGCGGGGAAGGCCACGCCGTCAGACCGAAAGAGGCAGCTCGCAATCGACCTTCTCCTAGACAAGAGTTTAGGGATTGATTGTTGCAGAATATTTCCCGGATACGTACGAAATAGCTTCGGGCTCCGTTTGCCATCTGGATGAATGCTGCCAGTCTTGTCGCGACAGTTCCCTCCGAAGCGCCATCAATTGAACCGTCACGCCTTCGCTCTATCGGTCCATCTTGACAAAATGCCCCGTCGTGTTACTAACACTATCAACATTAGCCGTGGTAATGCAGTAAAGTGGAAGCCAAGGCTGAAGTGCTTACTTTTGTTCGATTGTTCGCAGGAACACTAATGTTTCGCGTCGCGCTGGGTTAATCCATGATTGAATATTGCAAATATATACTGGTTATTGCTAGCAATCATGTGAGCGAATCGTCGAGACAAGCCTCGGTAGAATTGGCGAAGATGTTGAAACCATTCAGTGGGCATGCCTCTTCCACTCCCACGCCGCGACGTGCACCAGATACGAGCTTGATTAACGAAGAAGTAAGCCGTTAAATCACAAGGTGTAAGAGTGCTTGGGTTGACTGTTTGTTGCAGGCCGTTCGTTCGCCATCGCTAATCGAAGATTTGACCGAAGACCTCTCAGTCTTCTTTGATGACATCACAGTCCACTTGATTGTCTTGACGTCCTCAATAGTCTGGTTTTCCTTACCATGGAATTGTTTGCGAAAACATATTTCTTTCGGGGTTTGGACAACTTTTTAGTCCACAGGGGCTTGCGAGAAATAAACCTACCACACGATGAGTTTCGGCTACGGTTGAGATGCGTAAGTGAGAAGTTCATTGCATGTTTTGGAACGACCATCTTACTGAAAAACAGATCAACCCTCTAGGATTGTGGTGAGGACCTCTCCTGCGATTATGACGATGATATGATCAGTGCGGCACAGCTGCAAAGAAAATCTGGAAGGCTACTTTGTCGCAAATTCCTCAAAAAGTTGGGACAGCAATCGCCAAAAAGGGAGCGGTGGTTGGTTCCCACTTGCCTCTATAAGAGCATTCTTGGAAGGCATTTTTGGAAAAGAAAAGCGACTTCCCACACAAGATGAGCGAACACCCATGCCGGTCAACTTACATACACCGCAAACAGGCAGCAACCTTCACCCTCTTGTTCGAACCCACAATCCTCGCGGGTTTCACACTGAATATCTTCTGCCAATCATCATAAATGCTTTCAAGAGGGATGACGAGGCCAGCAAACACTGAGACGCCAAGCACGACAGGCCAGAATGGCACATCCCCGCAGAATAATAGCTCAACGACAATAGCGCCCGTGACGCCGGTATAACCCAGCAAAAAAGCGACCCATATGATGGCCCAATGTTTGGCTGTTCTCTCGGACGAGGGGTTGTTCGCTACGCCGCTGAGCAAGCCATTGGGTGCCCGCGGTACATTCATCGTAACGAATGGTCGGCCGTTGATCGTCGTCCCTTCGATGCAAAGGGGCTGAAGCTCTTTTGGGAAGTGGAGTGCTTCATCATCCAACTGGACATTCTCCCAAGCGGGCATGAGGAGGTGGAACGGAGCGTCTTCAAGGCATTCGCTGCGCAGGCTCGCCATGTGGCGACAGAGGTGGTCCAGACTGTTCGACATCATGCAAAAGGAGCTGGGAAGGCCGCCGCTACGCTCGACCATGCCGTGGAAGGCCGGGTACCAGAAGTTGTCGGCGTGGTAGATGAAGTATTTGTCGTCGGTGTCTCGGGTCTCGTCGGTTTTCATGCGGATGAGTTCGTAGACGTGCTTTGCGAAGCCTCCGGAGCTGTCGATTCCTAGGATCTGCAGCTGATTTGCCACATGCGCGTGATCGCCGGTGTGCTTGATGCTTTTCTCATGCCTGTTGACCGTGGCGAAGTCATCAATGCGACGCTCCACATCCTGCTCATGCTTTTCGAGAGTGCTCCGGACCCTGTCAGCCTGCTCACTCGTGAGTTGGGTTGGCGCCATCTTGATTTGCATCATGGCTTTCGGAAAGAAAGCTATTGGCGATATGAATCAAACGAAGTCGAAGTGCGACTCGAATTATTTAAAGAATTCTTCAGGCCACATTTGGAGCAAGCAGAGGAGGCTCTTCCGTGGTTTGGTGCGCCTGGCCAGGTTCCATGGTCGACGCTACCGCATGGTTATACATGAAATCTCTTTCGTATAGCTTGGTGTGCCACAGAATAGGCAAGGATGGTGGGGCGGTACCACTTCCTTCTAGGCAGCCATTTTACGCACCCTCGGTAGACGCTGTGACGTAACGCATCCTTGCATTTCATACTCACTGTACAGCGGGAAAGCCAAACGATAGTTTTTCGTAGCTGACATATGCTCAACTAATTCAGATAGAAGATAGATGGCGTCGCTAAAATGTGGTAAACCAAAAGAAGGAAGAGAAGAGACAAGCGACCCAGCCGCCCATGTCACCCCCAACGACTGACACAGCCGTAGTAAACACCCACACTTCTTCCTTATTTCTTGTAAGACTGGTCAAGCTTTGGATATATATACCGCATGTTATATAACACCCCTGTTGTCGGCCGATGACACTATGTAAGGTAATGTCGTTCCCGTAGTCAACAACGCCTTGGTAGCTTATCCCGCGCAAGACATGTCCAGGCAGGAACACAGATATTCAGACCCTAATAACGCAGTGATGCTGGGAAGAGAAAGTCTTAACCAAGGTGGTACAAGCCAAGTTCGAGTGTGTCTCTAATCTTGATATATTAAATATTGGCGAGGGAGTCAACAGAAGGTTACTCGGTGATAGATGCGGGTGAAGCGGTGCTGTCCACAACAATGCTCAATGGCATGTCCACTTGAACGACAATAGCTGCCGTGTTATTATAGATCCTGTCCACGTCTCATATGATGCTTGCGTATAAAAAACCTCCCATTCGACGCATCCCTCTCTCTACCCGTCAACCTCAGCCTGAACCACCTTGTCTGCAACTCAAGGAGCAAAAGCGACGAACCATCCGCCAAACCCATCTGACAGCATGGCCAACCCTACGCAGCAGCCGAACCAAGCCGGCGACTGCCAGGAGCAAGACTTGGACCAACCTGTCTCGAATCAGCCAAATGTCACCTACGGTGCTGATGACTTTGACCTCGCCCTCTTCAACACGCTAGACACTTCCACCGAGAACTTCTGGGTCGACATTCTCACCGGGCTCGCCCTCGATCCGATCGACGAGTACCCGCCGAATCCGAGCCCTTCCCACGGCGACAACACCGCCGCCGCAACCCACTTGCAGCAAACGATCCAAGCTCCGCTGCCCACGTCCGCGCCATCCACAAGCAACCAACCACGGCAGTATCCAGTAACGCATCTTAGCAACAACAAAAACGACATGGTCACTTCCTTCCAGACTGAAGGCATCATGTCCCGACAGGAAAATCGCTACCGACGTCAGTCCACAAGCTCGACGCAACAGAGCAGCAGGAAGCGCAAGTGCAACGACCACCCCGCTGCATCGCACACGTACATAGCGGAAGCAACGCAACAACTTCATCGTCACGGATACAAGCAACCAAGAACCAGCAGCAGCAGCAGCAGCAGCGACACGGACGCCATCAACAACAACAACAACAACAACAACAACAACAACAACAACAACAACAACAACAACAACAACAACAACAACAACAACA
>JAJMYO010000282.1:0-34181 GCA_023087385.1 Diplodia sapinea | reverse complement strand
AATCCGTACCCGGCGCCGCCGGGCGGCTGCGTGTTCTGCTTCGGGTGCCTGGCGCCGAGGATCGCGGCCCCCCCCCCCCCCCCCCCTGGTTTCGCCGTACCTGCGTTCCACGGCGGAATGGTCCTGCGGCCACGTCTCCGAAATTTCTCCTTCCAGCTGTCGTGACCCCAGATTCCCCGGGGTTGAAGCTCCCGCATCGTGCCATCACGCCCCAACCCCAGCCCAGGCCCCCGCTTGGCATCCCGGATTCCAAGCGCATCTTCGCGTGGTACGCGGATCTGGAGACCCAGCTGTCACTGCAGCCATGCGTCTGCCCTGCACCCCGCGTATATAACCTGCAGGAGCCGCCCCCCGGATCACCATCTCCACCGCGTCATCCTCCCTTTGGTCCGCTCCCGGTGGTCGACTACTAATTAAGCGGAACCCCCTCCCCCAATCCCGCCGTCGCCCGATCCCGCCCGCCGCGCCGCGCCCACCCACCCACACCCATGTCCAAGGAAGCCGGTCAGGCAGTGATGACGGAGACGTCCAAGATAGACTCGTACGGCGAGGTGCAGTACCACGAGCACGTCGAGATCAAGCCGCAGGGCAAGGCGGTCAACGCCCTCCTGATCGCCACGTGCACCGTCTTCGCCGCCGCCTCGTTCCTGTTCGGCTTCGACGACAAAGTCATCTCGCCCATTGTCGCGCTCGAGCCCTTTGTGAGTGCTTCCCCACACGCGCCGCTCCCCCGCATCGGCGCGGTCACTGACGCGCCCTGCACCAGGTCGACAAGTACCAGGGGCCCAACCCGACGACGGGCAAGCTCGTCTTCACGGCGCGCAACCAGAACCTGCTGTTCGCGGTGCCGCTGGTCGGGTCGATCCTGGGCGCGCTGGCGGCGTACCCGCTCAACAACAAGTTCGGGCGCAAGTGGCCGCTGGTCGGCTCGTACTTCATCTCCATCGGCGGCTGCTTCCTGCAGCTGTTCGCGCCCAGCCTCGGCGGCTTCATCGCGGGCCGCTTCTGGAACGCGTTCGTCATGGGCATCGCCAACTCGACGGCGCCGCTGTACCTGGGCGAGACGGTGCCCGTGGCCATCCGCGGCCGCGTCGTGGCGTCCATCAACATCATGAACCTGCTCGCGGGCGTCGTGGCCACGCTCGTCGTGTACGGCACGCACGCGCGGGCCGACAAGCTGTCGTACATGGTGCCGCTGGCGGTGCAGTGCTGCCTGCCGGCGGTGCTGATCCCGCTGACGGCGTTCCTGCCCGAGAGCCCGCAGTGGCTGATCGGCAAGGGGCGGCTGGACGAGGCGTTTGCCAGCCTGCGCAAGCTGCGCGGCTACAGCGACGCCGAGGTGCGCGACGAGCTGCGCATGATGAAGATGTGCGAGGACAACGAGCGCAACACGGCGCTCGAGGTGTCGTTCTGGAGCATCTTCGACCGCAACAACCTCAAGCGCACCATCACCGCCGGCTCCTTCTTCTCCTTCAACCAGTGCTCCGGCGTCTTCCTGTCGACCACGTACGCCACCGTCTTCCTCGTCGACATCGGCGTCGCCTCGCCCTTCGCCCTGACCATCATCGCCTCGTGCTGCACGCTCGCCGGCACCATGGTCGCGCCGCTGCTCATCGACCGCCTGGGCCGCCGCCCGCTCGCGCTCGCCGGCATGGCGATGCTGCTGGCCATCGACGTGGCGGCGGGCGCGCTCGCGTTCGACATGCAGGACAAGACCAAGGTGCTCGGCATCGCCGCGCTGTCCTTCATCTTCAACTTCTTCTGGGCGTCGTCCTTCTACTCGCTCAGCAACGTCATGCCGACCGAGATCGCCACCATCAAGCTGCGCTCGTACACGATGAGCTACACGATCGCGTGGGCGCAGACCACGGCCGTCATCACCACCATCGCGGTCCCGCAGCTCACGGCCGCCGACGGCGCGAACCTGGGCGCCAAGACGTATCTGATCTTCGCGGGCTGCATGGTGGGCATCATCCTGTTCGTCTTCTTCCTCATGCCCGAGACCAAGAATCGCACCTTTGCCGAGATCGATGAGATTTACGATGCCAAGGTGCCCATGTGGCGCTGGGCCGAGTACCAGACGACGACCGAGGCGAAGCAGGCGAAGGACCTGCCGGTGGATGCGGTGGAGAAGGTGTTGGAGGAGTAGAAGGGGGTGGGATGGATGTGTGTCGGCTTGTTGTACAGAATCTTCTTACTGGTGGCAGAGCAGGGGGTGGTGTACGAGGCATAGAGCTGGGATGGCGGGGACTATGTATGTACATGTGTAATGGGTTGTTGAAGGATTGGTCCAACTCGCACCCTTGCGCAGCGAGTCGTGAAGTTCCGCAGATGTTTCGGGCGGAGGGTCACACCAACTGCCAGGACGGGTTAGTAGCGTGTAAGCAGGCAAAACTGGCCCAGTAGGGAAGGTGGGGAACGCGCCGTGTAGGCTACTTCCGTTGGCCTCGGCCCATCCTCTTGATCCACTCTCTCCAGGCACTCGACCATTTTTGTTTGCCGTCCGGTTTCACGTGGATTGCACAAACATCTCTCTCCTCCGTGCCATTGGCCAGCCTTGGTCATCCTGCTGCTTACACCCCGTGCACGCTCTACGACAATGCAGCCCATTGCAGCTCCAGCCCTTGCGCTGCTTGGCCTCGTGAGCGGCTCTGCTTGCGCTGAGATTTTGCTGTACGAGCCCACCGGTCCACACCACGTCTCGCAGACGCAGCACGTCTTCAACCACACCACGCCCGACGACTTCACCGCACCAAACGGCGCCGGCGTAGGAACCCTGATGCTGGTAACGATATACGCCCCAACCCTCTCCGTCCCGGACCGCACCATCCCCTACATCGACGCCACCAATGCCGACCTCTGGGGCACCGCCCTCGGCCTGGCCCCCTCCTCCCTATCCAGCCTGGTCACCAGCCTCCAGCACGACGCCCCCCACCTCTCCGGCCCCGGCCTCTCCGCCACCACATGTCCGCACCCCACCATCCTCTTCCTGCCCGGCGCCGGCATGCCGTGCTTCGCCTACACGGCCTACCTGTCGGAGCTCGCGTCGCAAGGCTACGCCGTCGTCGCGCTCGACCACCCGGGCGAGCCGCCGTACCTGGCGCTCCCGGGCGGCATCGGCGACGGGGGCGCGAGGAGCACCTTCCCGCCGCTGCACAACTACACCTGGCCGCAGTACCAGCAGATCTACGCGCACCGCCTGGCCGACGCCGCCGCGCTGCTCAGCGACGCGTACCTGCCCGCGCTGGTGCGGGACCGGGGCTGGCCGTTCGACGTGGAGGCGATGGGCGTGTTTGGGCACAGCATCGGCGGCGCGGCGGCGGCCGGCGTCATGGCTGCTGCTGCTGCTGCTGCTGCTGCTGCTGCTGCTGCTGCTCGACGGCAACGACAACAACAAGACCGGCAGCCCCAGCCTTTCTCAGCTGCGCCGGACGCCACCAGTAGTGCCGCCACGTCGACGACGGCCCTGGCCGGCGGCGCCAACCTGGACGGCTGGTACTTCTTCGACGTCGGCGACCTCGCAGGCAACGGGACGGGAGAGCCGTATCCCGACCTCGCGCCGGCCGGCCCGTTTCTGGAGCTGGCGAAGGAGGAGCCGCGCGTGCCGGACGCGACGTGGGCGAATTTTGGCGCCGCGCAGAGCGGGTGGTTGCGCGATGTGGGGGTGAGGCGGGCGAAGCATTTCGACTTTGGCGATTTCCCGTTGCTTGTTGACGGGCTGCTGGGGGGGGAAAGGGGGGTTCAGGGGGGGGCGGTGGGGACGTTGTTGGGGGGTGTGGAGGGAGCGCGGATGACGGCGATCGTGACGGGCTTCTTGAAGGCGTTCTTTGGGGCCGTGATGGGTCGCGGGCATGGGGGGCTGGAGGCGGTGGATGCGTTTCAGAAGAGTGTGGGGGAGGAGACTTGGGTGCGAGAGGCGCTGGATTGCGGGGTGGGGCAAGGGGAGTGAGTGATGGGCGAGCTGCTGGGGATGATGCAGTCGGGGACTTTGTGAGAGCAGCAATAACAATGGTGCGTTGAAGCGGCCATGCAGCCACCATCTTCAACCATGGTCAACGAGCACAAGGCGGGTGCACCGGATGCCTCGGCTATGCAGCTTCATGACGTGATAGGCAACTTTCCCGGCACACACGTTTCCGGCCTCGATCTTTTCCGACCCCGGCAAGCCTTTTCACCGTCATTTCCTCAGCCAAGATATCTTGGTTTCCCCGTTTGCAAACGTGCGGCGCGATCCTCATCCCCACGAATTGGGGATAAGAGCGGGGAAGCGGGGGGAACTGCAGATGTGGGGCGGCCTCCGCTCAGCTGACGGCCCGTTCCTTTTCAGGATTGCTTTGATGTTAGGCATAAGTTAAGTCGTAGACGCTTTGCCTCTTTAGGCAATCAGCTTCTCTACTTCATATTACCACACTCGTTTGATAGTACTTTAGTCTTTATAGTCGGCTCAGAGTTCCAATGCACAATCTTTAGAGGCAACCGGCCTTTATGCATTGCACGCTCACGTGATAGTGCTCCTTCTTCAATCATTGCCATCCTCGCTCTTCGCTTCAAGCGCGCGGCTGGATGCCGCCACCGCCGACCGCAACGCCGGCGTCGGCTACACCGAGCGCGACGCCAACTTCACCCAGCTCATGGCCCGCTGCGCCGCCAAGTCGCCGTCCGCGCACGACCACTGCGCCGCGCGCAGCCTGGCGGCGCGGCTGCTCGCGCTGAACTTCGTCGGCGTGCACATGTCCGTCCTAATTACCGTCGCGGCTTTTACCGATGTCCTCGCGCACGACGCCGCTGCCGCGACCACCAGCACCACTAGTACTGCCACTCCCCCTTCCGCCGCCACCAGCCCCCCGCGCCCCCTCTGGGCCGCCCTACACTCGTCACCGACCGGCACGTGGACGAAGGCCGCCGTCGGCAAGCTGGCGCTGCTCGACTCGACGCTACGCGAGAGCACGCGCGTGTCACCGTTCAAGGGGCGCGGCGTGGAGAGGGAGGTGGTGCGGCGCGGCGGGGCGGTGCTGCCGGATGGGACGCACCCGCCGCGGGGGGCGAAGGTGGGCGTGGCGACGGTGGGGGTTCATGCGGACGAGAGGTTTTGCGGAGGCGATCCGGGGAGTTTCGTGCCGGGGAGGTTTGTGGGCAAGGGCGCGGAGCCGGGGTTGGTGAATGTCGAGGGGGGTTTTCCGGGGTTTGGGTTGGGGAGACATGCGTGGCAAGTGGGCTCTTGCTCTCTTTCTCTCTCTTCTTTTCCTGTGTAGCTCTTTTCGTATGCTCTGACAATGATGCGTGACGGGCAGTCCCGGGCGCTTCTTCTCGGCGCATGAGCCGAAGCTGCTGTTTGCGCATTTGGCGCTTAACTACGACTTTGAGCCGGTGGGGGAGCCGCCGAAGACGAAGTTGCTTACGGATTCTTGTCTGTATAGGACGCCGTATCACTCAAGGGCGCGGAAGAGGGAGAAAAGTGCGCATTTGGACTAGCATGCTGATCGTAGGATTTTCCCTGAGATGGGAAAATTTTGAAAATATCTTCAATCTCTTGTGCTAATAGAAGTCCTCTACCCTGGATCAGATATCCGCTTCGTTCAATGCTCTCAGAATGCACTCATGACCCCGTGGCCTACTCGGCAGTGGTTCCCGTCAACAGCCTTGACATCGAAGGCGTTCTCTACGTACAGTCAGTTCACCTGATCGGTTTGATGGGCTTATGTGCATACATACCTGTGTGTAGGATTCTGGGGAGCAAACAATAGCGAAATTTGGCCATGAATGCCTGACCCCGGTTCTGATGGCACAGGTCACACAGCTTCGTTCCGTGAGGAACAAGGGCTGCCAGCAACCTTGTGCAACGATGAATGCTGTTGGTGTATCTCCTCGGAAGACGAATATCGTGGAGTTTCCGTATATGAGCTCTACCCAGGGTTGCTCTGGAGAATAATGGGGCATCGCTTCCGTAATTGCGTTCGCAAGCTCCTCGTTGCTGTTGCATAGCTCAGAATGGCGGCAGGACACTATGCCCATCCCGCGGCTTACGTTTTCCACAATTCTCGCCGGCCCCAGGAAAGATATGATCCGGTCCTCCGGGCCAAGCAGCTCGAACCCAACGTTCAGCCAGGGACTCCTCTGGTCCACGAGTTCCTCGTCTACAGCAAGTTGTGGATCGGTGCTGCAGCAAATTCTTGTGTGGCTCCTGGTCTTTTCCGGCACACAGTATTCGGGCCGTTTAGAGTTTTTGTGCGGAGTGGCATCCTGGTATTGGTGGGATCCCAAGTCACCGAGTCCAGCATACGTCTGCCCACGGTACTCGATGGTTCCGGGCACAACGCAAACCCTCGACACAACAGAGCCCTCACGAGGCTCTTTCTGCTGCAGGATATTGAAGAAGCAGCAGGTACCTTGAGCGGCGAAAGCAGATGTGCTCGTTTGAATGTTCTTGTTCATTTGGTTGCCGGAGAAGAGTGTGTTGGCAACGGCGAGTGGCGAATACTCGGGTGCATCCTTGTCGACCTTTACGTGCTCGACAATACGGTACAGGAACAACTCGTCCTTCTCAATGTTCCGAGCTCCTTTCCGCTGTACTACCAGTCGGGTGTGCTGCTGGTTGTAGAAACACTCAAGCCCAGACCTGTTCAGGCGCATCTTTCTGCCAAGCATATCGATACCAGACAGGACCCGGACGAGTCTGATGATGGTGCTGCATAGCGCCACAAGACAATAGTTCCCGTGTGGCTCGGCGTGGTTGGTGGCTGTGGCGGCAGTGCGTTTTGCCGTAGGTGTTCCATTAAAGCAACAATACTTGCAGCTGCAAAGATCTGCAATGGTAAATATCGAGCTTTCGAACTTGCTTTCTGCTTCACTGTAAGACTCTAAGCGTGCGCAAGCCAGTGCTTCTTCCTTCATCCTTGGAGTTGCCAGCTCTTGAAACCGATCGAAAGCAAAGTGCACGTAGTCGATCCCGAAGCTGTTCTCGTAGTAGGTTTGGCATGCAGTGCGCCAGTCGGCGGGTACATTCTCGTCTCCGTCTACGAAAGCCTGAAAAACACGTGCGGCGCTTCCAAGGGCGGGCCCGAAGTTTGACGCCATATTGATCAGCTTC
This sequence comes from Diplodia sapinea, assembly GCA_023087385.1. Classification (NCBI taxonomy): domain Eukaryota; kingdom Fungi; phylum Ascomycota; class Dothideomycetes; order Botryosphaeriales; family Botryosphaeriaceae; genus Diplodia; species Diplodia sapinea. The sequence goes on along the minus strand of JAJMYO010000282.1, from coordinate 27,094 downwards.
TTGAAGCTGCTTCCGAAAGCTACTGAGAGAGCGGTGTGCCAATGGAGTTTTCCCGACACCTTGTATGCTGAGTTGAGTGTTTTGCCTCGGCTGAGGACGTCGGTGATGGTTGGAAGCCGAACGGTTCGGCCCTGAACCAGTGACCTACGGTCGGTTGCCTCTTCCGAAAAGAGAACAACCACTCGAGCCGGTTGAGAAGGCCCATGAGTCGATGCAACCAATTTTGGGGCTTGGGCTTCCGCAGTGTAGAAGGCAGTGGGTAAGTCGACCAGCCAAACCCCTATCGCAGCAATCGCGACTGCGTCCGCGCCACCCACAAACTGCACTTTCAGGGATTTGCCTCTCGACAGCTGGATAACCTCGTACAGCGCATCCGCTATGTGTTCTGGGCTGGAAATACCACGGGTTTTTGGAATTTTGCTGGAATTGCTCCTGGGACGACACAGTCCAGTCACCATGCCGTGACCATCGTACGTCATGTACTCTTCCACCATGACGCCAAGATCGGATGTAGCAAAGAGCCCGCAGTACCTGTCAACCAGAGTGCTTATGGCCTGTAAGGATGGAGTGCTCATCTGCCCAAGTTGTGGATCACCGTTGTTTTCCGTGATGATTTTCTTGATCAGTTGAAGAATGATCTTGGCGGTCCAGTCTATTGTGTAGCACTCGCAGAGAGAAGCACACAATGCTGCGAAGCATTGTCCTTCCTCCAATTGCAGGACGTATTGGAGAGAGGCCGCGTTGATTCCGAATTTCAGGAAGCGATTCACAGAGTTGACAAGGCCATTTTCGGTCTCCGATAAAGCGTGCGCGAAGCGGTCTCGGCCTTTCTGATGCCACATGAGTGAGCGTCCAACGACAACCTGGCTGATGGTAAAGGCTTCGGTATCAATCCTGTTGTGAGAAAGGTTCCTCATCAAAGAGAGGGATATGTTGAAAGCCAGTTGTCCCGCACTTGCGAGGTCCAAAGTCGTTTGGAATGGAGATTGTGCATTGACCTGGACAAGTGCGTTGGACGCACTTTCATCTGGCGGTGGAGTAGGTGGCATTGCGACAACGCTTGGATCCTGTGCGGTGAACTCAGGGGCGTCAGTGGTTGAAAGTGGATACTGGAAGCAAAGAAGGTCCTAGGAATTTTATCTGTCAACCGCGGCCTTTTGGCTGTTTAAGTGTTCAGCCTTGCCATTGTTCGCCTACGTCACCAGCGCCTATCACTCGTCTTGGCACCAACCAACCCCTACACCTTGGATGTAGGCTTGTGAAAGCATTCAGCCTCGAATATGCCTTGCTGCCAATGCATGACTGATAATACGCTGCAGCTGACGTCGGTATCTCCACCATACAGATGCTAAGCCTCTCCCCTCTCTCCCACTAACGCAAACCCCCCAGACTGCGTCTCGTTCAAACCAAATAGCACCAATATCGTGCAAAACATGCCCTGCAACGGCACGCACGGCATGAGCGTCGGCAGCCTCGGCCAGTACCCGATTACGTCGAGAACATCGTCGTGCGCAACGCCGCCATGTACAACTCGTCCGAGGGCGCGCGCATCAAGGTCTGGCCCAACGCCTTCAGCGAGAAGAGCGCGACCCTCGTCGGCGGCGGCGGCGGCAGGGGCCTCGTGCGCAACGTCAACTACGACACCATGTGGCTGGACAACGTCGATTACGGCCTGAACATGGCCTAGTGCTACGGCCAGGATGACGAGGAGGAGTGTTTCAAGCATCCGGCGAGTGGGGGGCGTGGTAGTGTTCGAGTCGTTAAAGCTGACGGGAGTGCCTGTGTAGTCGAAGCTGAACATTACCGATGTTACCTTCCGCAATGTTCGCGGCCGCTCGAACAGGGTCTTCCCGCCCATCGTGGCGCATCTGGTTTGCTCGAGCCCGGATACTTGTTCCAATATCGTGGCCGAGGACATTGACATCCGCACCATTAACGGGTCGAATCTTGTTACCTGCCGCAACATGGACGAGGATCTGCTGGGTGTGAGGCGCGTGGATTGGAGCAAGGGGTACAACCCGGCTTGAGGGATATGTATGAGTTGTGCGGAGAGAGGGGGAAGAAATATGTCAAACGTGGTGGAGCGAAGAATAAAAGGCCTCATGGAATTCGCGTGGCCGCGAGTCGGAACGTTAAAGGCCAAGATATTATTAGACTTCAACGTGGTACGGTAACTCTCTCGAAACCTTATTTGTGCTCCGCATGCTAAGACCGTGGCTGAAGATGTCTTAAACTCTGGCGCGTGGCACGGAATCTTCAGAGAACAATAGCACACGGGATACCTGCCCAAGACATGCTTAAGACACGCTTGTTAAGCTTATAATAAGAGGCTTTTCGGCATTTTGTACCCGCGGTACTGAGACAGAGATCTGCAGGAGGATGGATCCGAAAGGACCGAGATGGCGGCGAGGAAAAGGAGCCCGCGGACAGCCGTTCGAAGCAAGCGAAGCATTTAGTTGTTTATTCGTTACCACCGACGGGGATGGTCTGACGGCGATGCCGGTACTCCGATGCCGTGGTCGGACAGATACGTACTGGAGGCTGCAGGCGAGTACGAGCGTCGCACTCACCACCATCGGCCGGAACCGCCGCAACTTTGGGGAAGGAACGGCTTGCCACGGGCCTGGGCCAAGGTTCCCGGCGTCGGCAGTGAGCGGGAGCAGGGCACGGGGCGTGGGGAGAGCTGCGGGGGCTGGGCAACTAATTAAAGAACACCGCTCATGCTGACGACTCACTCCCACCGGTCCCTCCCACAAGGTTCCTGGCGCGGGGCCACGTCATGCGGCGGGAGACATGTTGCGCAGCCATTGCCGGATGCAGGCCCTCGGACGAGAAATCGATAATGTTCCTTGCTGATTCACTCCCGTGGCGCAGGAGACTGCATGCGTCTATTGGCAGCAAGCTTGGCGCGACGGCGGCGATGCTCCCAATCTCCAGCCCGGCGTGGCGTTGGAGCCGCACAGCTCGATCCACCTTAACCTCTTTTCCCCTTGCCTGCTGCCTGCCTGCCCGCGCCCAAGACTTTGTTCCCCGCCTTTCCCCCCGCCGATGGATTCTCTGGTCGCGGGCCCCATAAAGGCCGGGCGTCCTTCTGTTTGCCAGTTCCCCCGAGACATTCCAGCAGCTAAGTGCGTCGGTCAAGATGCTGTCCCAATTCCTGCCAAGCTCCTTCTGCATCTCATTTGCAATGCTTCCTCTCCTCATGCAGCCGGCGGCGGCCGAAAGCTGCATCCACCTCTCCGCGCCGGGAAGCGTCCCACCGAGCGCCAGCGCGATCCTGGACCAGTCGTTCCTGAGCTTCGCCATAGAAGGACGCGACTTCATCGACTACAGCGGTGCGTTGCCCACCCACATCCAATCCCACAACCACAATTGACACGACCCAGGCAACGACTCGGCGCCGAACGAATACTCGGTGAACATGCTGTCGACATTCTCGCAGAAGACGGGCGCGGCGACCTACCTGCGCGTGGGCGGAACAACGCAGTAAGACCTCGCAAAGGAACGGGAGAAGAAATAAAACGCGGGGAGGAGGAGACGCTCGCAAACGAACCGAAGCGCTGATCACAAAAGAGTCGCTGCAGGGATCACTTTCGCTACGACCCCGACCAGGCGGAGGCGATCCGGTTCGAGAACCCGGAGCTCGCGACCGTCTCGAGCCTGTTCGCCAACATCACGGTGGGCCGCGGGTGGCTGGACGGCTTCGCGCGGATCGCGGCGGGCGCGGACGTGGTGTGGGACCTGCAGGTGTTCCTGGCGCGGCGGAACCTCAGCAACGCGGTCGAGTTCGCGCGGGACTGCGTCGCGCCGGGCGCCATCGGCGCGGGGACGCTGAACGCGCTGGAGATTGGCAACGAGCCGGACCTGTACGGCAGCGCCGGCTTCTTCCCGAACAAGACGGACCGCCCCGCGGGCTATTCGGTCGCCGACTACGTGCGTGAGTTCACGCAGTTCGCCGCCGCGCTGGAGGGCAACGTCACGGCGCTGGGTTCCGGCCCGAACTTCCAGGCGTTGGCGCTGTCGAACCTCGTCGAGGATCCTTGGAACGAGTGCGTGGGGACTGCTCCTCCTGCGCGGGATAGCTGTTGGGCTGACCGAGGGCCAGGGAGAATGCGTTCGACGCTGGCCTGTCGCCGGAACTCGTCAAATCCGTGTCCGAGCACTTGTAAGCTGCCGCAAACGAACACCAGGCCGGAGAGCTGACTCGACGTAGTTATCAGTCTGAAGACGGCGAAGACCTTGGCGGTGCGTAACGCGCCACCCGCTCGCCGCAGGGAAGCTGACGAGAACACCCAGCAACGCTGATGAACAAGGAAGCCATCAGAAGCAAGACGGACGCAAGATTCAGAGACCGCATCGCCTACATGAAGAGCGCGCACCCCGACATACCCTTCCTCATCGCCGAAGCCGCGAGCGCGCTGGGCAACGGCACCGGCATCCGCGACTTCGATCTGACGGCGAGCCTGGGCACGGCGCTGTGGACGGTCGACTGGCTGCTGTACGCCGCAACGCTCGTAAGTACCGCGTTGCCGTCACCGGATCGATCTGACCATCGCGCCAAACACAACAGGGCGTCGCGCGCGTCAACATGCAGCTGGGCTCGCGCTTCCCCTTCTCGCCCTGGCTGGGCGCGGCGACGACCATCAACAACGCGACGCTCGCGCCGCAGACGCTCGGCAGCTTCTACGGCAACGTCTTCGTCGCCGACTTCATCGGCGCCGCCGGCGCGCTGCGGGTCGCCGAGCTGGACACGGCGGGCGACGCCAGCGTGTCCGCGTACGCGGCGTACAATGCGGGGAGGCTGACCAAGGTCGCCGTCGTCAACCTCGAGCTCTGGCGCGAGAGCTCCGGCACCGCGCGGCCGAGCAAGACGGTGGAGTTGTCGCTCGCCGATCATCACCACCACCGAAAAGGCTCGTCGGCCGTGAAGAAGGTCAGGGTGCGGCGGCTGACGGGCCCGGATGGCGGGGCGCAGGCGCGGGACATCACCTGGGCGGGCACGCAGTGGACGAGGGAGAGCAACGGGTTGCCGGTGGTTGTTGGCGAGGAGAGCTACACGGTCAAGGTCGACGAGGAGTCGGGCTCCGTGCGGGTGAGCTGCCAAGCCTCGGAGGCACTGTTGGTTTCGATAATTACTCCGCGCTGGGGCAACTCTGCCGATGCTGCCGAGTAGTGTGCGTGGCACGGCCGGCGTTGTTGCAGTGCGATGTGGTATTTCCTGGTGTGTGATGCATTGTCTGCTGTGTGAGCAGAGCATTGACGATCGTATCTTTTGTCTCTGTTTCGTTTGATCTACTTCGAGGTCTTCTGTGCCTGGAGTTGTCGCTCCTGTTCGGTAACATGGCAGGAGCATCGGTGGCGCTGTGGCTTGCGCGGGCAAATGATCAGACGGAGGCTTGAGCTGTCAGAGAGACGCGGAGGGCGGGGAGAGCCGTGGGGAGACGAAGCTGGAGGCGCCACACGGCCGTGGACGACTCGACATGGCCCGATTCCTCGTCGGTTCATCCCTCACGTCCATGTCGGTTTGCAGCCACAGTATTTCGACGTGTCCCTCGGTGTATCGAGCCGGGAGAGAGGGGGGCAATCGTGAGGCAAGGCTGTTGGTGCTTCAACAGGCTCGCGGACCCGCAGCCCACACCGACACCAGCAGGAAGGATGGGGGTCCCAATTATTTGCACGCCGATTTGTCGCTGGCCGTGCCTTACGTAACCCAGAGCGAGGATGCAGTGGAGGCTGTCCGCACAAAAGCGGCGGCCATGCACTGTTGCGGGAGTTGTGGTGTGAGATGATGTAAAAATTCAGTTTAGCGAGTCGCGGCCACTGCAATTGTAAAAGAGACGGGCACTGCAATGATGATGAGTGTCGGAGAGCCCGGGGCTGAGTTATGCAATGGAATCGGAAAGGGATTGGGCCAGCAGCCAATCAGAATTCCCGCACCCCGAAGCTACCTGGAGCCGCGAACTTGGGAGGCAGCAGGCACCGGCAGCTGCAACGACGCCTCCGGGAGCCATGCGCCGCCGGCAAGCTTCCCCTTGGCGCCGAATCCTCTGGCCTTGTTCTGGAACACTTCCCTCTTCGCCCGTCTGCAGCAGCCGGACCCCGGTTTCCGATTGGCGACGCGGCGGCACAAGATGGTGGCAGTGTGGCAGTGTGACACCCGATTGCCGCGCCCGCCACGTGCCGGTGCTGGCTGCTGGCTGCTGGCTGCTGGCTGCTGGCTGCTGATATCCAGGCGGAGCGTCCGACAGTCCTCGTCCGCAGGGCGGCGCCACCTGGCCTGATCCGACGGGCGGCGGTCGTTAGCTTGCGCCGCAGAGGGCCCAGGTGCCTCGCTGTCGCAGTCCCGTCCGCGGCAGATAGGCAAGCCAATCCCACGGACGGGGGGTGCCGCGGAGCCAGATACGGCAAGGGCTCGCCCAGCTGGAGGCCTGAGATGGAGAGGGCCGCTAGCCGCGACAGGTGCCGGCCGGCTGCGGTCGTGGGGGCAGCACCGCAACAGTTAGCCAGACATCTCAGCAGGCACAGCATCCGCCCGCGCGTGCCACGGCGCATCACAGCGGAGGGCGGGCACAGCGGCCCCAGCAATGCGAGACGGGCCGACGAGCGGACGGCAAACAGGGCGTCGACCGCGTGGGGAGGTTGACGTCACCCCTGTCGTAAACCGCGGACTAAAAACCTTTTGACAGCCTAAGCCGCAATCTCTCGTTTGCCCCGCTAGTGCCGCCGAGCAGCCCTGCCATAAGGACCACCGCGCCGCCGCCTCGACCGCCATCCAAGCAGCTCTTCGCACCCTGCAACTGCCTGTCCGGACCGGTCTGCCGTCTGTCGTCTGTCGCCCCAAGTTCCCGTCCAGTTCTCCGCCACCATGGCTGCGCCGCCCACCTACGACACCAAGGGCAATGGCCTCGACCGCGACCTCAGCCTGACCGGCAAGGGCGTGGACAAGACGTCGGAGCCTGAAGATGCCGTGGGCTCGGCGGACGCGGTGCTGGAGGCCATGGGCTACGCCCCCGAGCTGTCCCGCAACCGGTCGACCATGCAGGTGGCCTTCATGTCCTTCGTGCTGGCCGCGATCCCCTACGGCCTGGCCACCACCTTCTACTACCCGCTGGTCGGCGGCGGCCCGGCCAACATCGTGTGGGGCTGGGTCGGCGTGTCCTTCATCATCCTCTGCGTGGCCGCCTCGCTGGGCGAGATCACCAGCGTCTACCCCACGGCCGGCGGTAGGGCTGCTCCTGTCTGCATCTTGCGAACGCGCGCTGACGGCCATAGGCGTCTACTACCAGACCTTCATGCTTTCCCCGGCCAGCTACCGCCGCCTGGCCAGCTGGACCTGCGGCTGGCTGTACGTCGTCGGCAACGTGACCATCACCCTGGCCGTCAACTTCGGCACCACGCTGTTCTTCGTGTCGTGCATCAACATCTTCGAGACGGCGCCCGGCGTCGGCATCTGGGACGCCAGCGCGTGGCAGATCTTCCTGACCTTCGTGGCCATCACCTTTGTCGCCAACGCCACCTCGTCGCTGGGCAACCGCATCCTGCCGCTGATTGACGTGCGTGGCCTCCCCCGCGCTCTGCCCGGGCATGCCTGCTGACGTGCGTACAGACGGCCGCCATCTACTGGACCTTTGCCGGCGTGCTGGCCATCATCGTCACCGTGCTGGTGCGCGCCAAAGACGGGCGCCGCAGCGGCGAGTGGGTCTTCACTGACTTCGAGCCGCAGTCGGGCTGGCCCCCCGGCTGGTCCTTCTGCGTCGGGCTGCTGCAGGCGGCGTACGGGACGTCGTCGACGGGCATGATCATCTCGTAAGCCTCTTCCCCTTCCCCCGGCGCGCGGCCTGCTGACCGCCCCCAGCATGTGCGAGGAGGTGCAGCACCCGGCCACGCAGGTGCCCAAGGCCATGGTCGGCACCATCGTGCTCAACACGTTCGCCGGGCTGCTGTTCATGCTGCCGCTGCTCTTCGTGATGCCGGACCTGACGGAGCTCATCAACCTCGCGTCGGGCCAGCCCGTGCCGGCCATCCTCAAGGCGGCCGTGGGCAACGACGCGGGCGCCTTCATCCTGACCATCCCGCTGTTCGTGCTGGCCATGATCTGCGGCATCGGCTGCACCACGGCCACGTCGCGCTGCACGTGGGCGTTTGCGCGCGACGGCGCCATCCCCGGGTCCAAGTGGTGGAAGCAGGTCAACCACAAGCTGGACGTGCCGCTCAACGCCATGATGCTGACCATGGTGGTCGAGATCATCCTGGGCGCCATCTACTTCGGCTCGTCGGCGGCCTTCAACGCCTTCTCGGGCGTCGGCGTCATCTGCCTCACGGCGTCGTACGCGGTGCCCATCGCCATCAGCCTCATCACCGGCCGCGGCCAGGTGGCCGAGGGCAGCTTCTACCTCGGCAAGCTGGGCGTCTTCTGCAACGTCGTCGCCCTATGTGCGTGCCCCCCCGTCCGCGCGTGCCCCCCCGTGCTGACAAGATCCCAGGCTGGTCGCTGCTCGCCATCCCGCTGTTCTGCATGCCCACCACCATCCCCGTTGCCGCCGAAACGATGAACTATGCGTCCGTTGTGTTCTTCGCCTTCGTCGTGATGTCTCTGGGCTGGTACGTCGCCTGGGGCCACCGCAACTACCAGGGCCCGCCCACCGTCGACTAAGCGTGTGCGTGTGTGTGTGATCATCAACATCATCGACAACCCATGCACCAACCCCGCCGAATGCGACATCGTCACCAAATGCGGCAAACAGAACCCGATTGCGACAACAACCCCCCGCGTGCAACAGTACCCGATCGCGACAACATATCCAAATGCGCCAATTCGACGTGTAGCGTGCATACGATGGTTCCGGAGTGATGGAGTTGGCTAAAACACCAAAAATACAGTACAGCGATAGACAGATACCCCTCACGCGAATTTTTAAAAAAAAAAAAAAAATTTACAAGTTTCCCTCCACTTCCGCGCATCACGTCTGCGCCATTAATCCCATTCGTTCGTGACGAGAGAGAGAGAGCATTGGCCAACGGATGGGAGTGCGAGCGGGCTTCCTGATCAATGCACGCCGCGCATGGGATCGAGGAACATGTGTCGGATCTCGCAGTCTGCTGATCGTCCAACGGTCGGAAAGTTGCGGGTACCGCAAAATTTGCCCATATCCCACAGAAGAGTCCACACTTCCTTTCCCGGTCGTCGTCGACGGATGCGGCCCACACCGATTTGCAACGCCGTGACCCATCAACAATAATGCACCACTACTTCTGCCGACGCAAAACAACATGAAGCGTTTGACGCGGCAGTCCCGCACCCTACAATCGATCCCGATCCAACATCACCCGTGCCTATGTATCCATGACACAATCGCCTCTTTAAGCTTACGGATTAAGGTTGGCCAATGGTCCAGGGGGGGAGCGCGGGCGGGAAGAGCCTCATCGAGCGCGAAGATGCCCCTGCAGGCTGCCGTGACGTCGCCGGTTGATTCGGAGGGAAGCCATGTCTCCATCCCGGCAAAATCTCCGACCAGCAGCAATCATCCTTCCTATCCGGGACAATCTTTGCCTTTTTGGTGGTGGCCGGGTTTGGCCGCACGTGAGCGGGTGCCCGGGTTGGTGGGATGGATGATGGGCTGTTCGGCCGGGGGACAGCAGCAGCGGCAAAAAGCACGCATGCATGCATGCATGCGTAAGCGCGAAACGCGAGACGCAGGAACGGGAGTGATGCGAAACAAACGGCCGCCGATCATCCCCGTGTGATGATGCGGCGAAGGAGCCGGCCGGCCGCCGGATTAGGTATCGCATGGGGACTTTTTTGGTCTTTTCGATTTGGGGAGATAACGATCCTTGCCGTGGCTGAGCTCATTGATAAAGCCACAGGTATGGATCCAACTACCGCAGTGAGTTATGCGGTACGATGTCTCTGATAAGCCGTATCCGGCAAGGCTCAGGGTTAGGAGCGGCGGCGGAGCTCGAGCGGGCGGAAGACGAGAAAGGTGGGGGATGAGGCGGAGGCACTTGCCGAGATGAGTTAAGCAGGGGGGTGGGCTTCGGAGTGGGACCCCGGCTAACATGCCTCCGGACTATCGACGGGCTGGAAGAGGAAGGTTGATACGTGCGTGCCTGCCTTTGTGTCGGCGTCTGCCGTACCCCTGTTCGAATCGCAGGAAGGGTCCGAGGATTGATATTAATGCTTTGTTGCACTAGCCACTCCAGCTGCTATACATACATGTACATGCGGGCCATTCGCCGCATCTATGTCTGCCCGGACGCCTCTCTACTATACGTATATATGCGCCAAGCTGGCCCCCCTGCCGCTTCCAAGACCTTCACCTCATTTCACCCGCGTCGCCGGATGGATATACGAACGATGGGTGCCTCGAACAGGCAGGTTCAGAGGGTGTCGCGACATTTCCATCCGTATTGTTATGTAGCACGCGTCCGCCGCGATTGCGCGCAGGTCGCCGTCGATAACGGCATCGCCGTGGTGTGCGTATAAGAACAGTGGCGCGAAGGCGAGTGGTGTTGCGCAGCGCATCCAGGGTGTTCACGATGCTCCTTCTCCGCCACCTCCTCCACGCGCTCCCCATCGCGGGCGGCGCATCCGCCCTGGCGCACCATCGGCGCCAAGACCAGACCGCTGCCACGAACAGCTCGGCGGCGGTCCCCAAGCGCTTCATCATCGAGTACCACGGCGTAAGCGAACGTGATGCCATGTGCCGCCAGTGGCTGACCGCATCACAAGGATGCCGCGGGCTTGAGGGTTGCCCCCGAGCCGGGAATCAGAGTCGTGCAGACCTTCGACAGCGACGTCTTCTCCGGCGTCAGCGTCGAGGCCGATGGCCGCAGCGTCGACGACCTGGCCCAGCTCGCCGGCGTGGCCAGGGTGTGGCCGATGAAGTCGATCCGCCTCTCGCCCCCGACCGGCCTGCAGACCTTCAGCGACGACGCGGCCGCGGCGAATTATACCGTGCATACATCCACCGGCGTGGACAAGCTGCATGCTGCCGGCGTGTATGGCGAGGGTGCGGTGGTTGCCGTCGTGGATACCGGCATTGACTACAATCATCCTGCGGTATGTGTCCGAGACTCTGGGATTCCAGTTCTGATCAGTTGCGCAGCTCGGAGGCGGTATTGGCGACGGCTTCAAAGTCAGTGGCGGCTACGATTTCGTGGGTGATGGCAGTACGTCAACACCCCTAAAGCCTGGTGGACAAAGACTGATGGAACACAGCCTGGCCGCTCGAGCAAAAGACTCCGGATGACGACCCCATGGACCAGATGGGCCATGGGACTCATGTGTCAGGCATCATTGCCGGTCAGACGGATTAGTAAGTGGGAGATGTGCTTGTTGTGTGTATGGGCCGATGCTGAATCCTGCCGCAGCTGGGTGGGAGTGGCGCCCAAGGCAACGCTTCGGGGCTACAAGGTCTTCTCGACCGTCGTAAGCTCCAGTACGTTCTCCGTCGCAAAAAACGACACTCATGATCATCCCAGGACTCTACCGACGAGGACACGCTGATTCAGTCATTCCTCGCTGCTTACGCCGACGATGTAAGTGTCGGGGAAGACCCGCTCAGCTTTTTTGCAGAACGACTGACCACGGAGCAGGTCGATATCATCACCGCCAGTATCGGAGGCGCAAGCGGATTCGAAGACGGCGCCTGGGCCGAAGTAGCCTCCCGCATCGTCAACAAAGGCGTGGTGGTAACAATCGCCGCCGGCAACTCGGGCGACGCAGGCCCGTTCTTCGCCAGCAGCGGCTCATCCGGCAAGGACGTGCTGGCCATCGCGTCGGTCGACGCGGACACGTTCCCAGCGCAGCCATTCTTCGCGACCTTCTTGACCAACAGCTCGTCCAACACGACCACAGCCGGCTACATCCCCGCGACGTACAACTTCCCCGCCACCATCAAAGACTGGCCCATCACCCCGCTCACCCTCAACACGTCCGAGGCCGCCGACGCCTGCTCCGCTCTGCCCGCCAGCACCGGCAACCTGTCTCGGGTCATTCCCCTCGTGCGGCGGGGAACCTGCACCTTCGCGACCAAGCAAGCCAACCTGCAAGAGTTCGGCGCCCGATACATCCTCTTCTACAACAACGACAGCCCGCTCGTCTCGCTCTCGACCGACGAAACCGGCAGCCTCGCCGGCCTCGTCACCGCCGACGCCGGCGCCGCCATCGTCGCGACCGTATCCGGCGGCGGCGCCGTGCTCGCCGACTTCTCCGCCAACGCCTCGGTCGTCGGGCTCTACAACGCGGCGGGCGGCGGGCCCAGCACCTTCACGTCGTGGGGCGGCCTGTACGACCTCTCGCTGAAGCCGGACGTCGCGGCGCCGGGCGGCAACATCTTCTCGACGTACCTGGACGGCGGCTTCGCGGTGCAGAGCGGGACGTCCATGGCGACGCCGTACGTCGCCGGCGTCGCCGCGCTGTACGTCGGCGCGCTCGGCGGCAAGAGCGTGCGCGGCGCCGCCTTCGCGAAGCAGCTGCATGCGCGGATCGTCGCCAGCGGCGGGGCGCTGCCGTGGACGGACGGGACCGGCGGCGACTACGGCGACGTCGCGGCGCCCGTGCCGCAGGTCGGCAACGGCCTGGTGAACGCGTTCAAGGTGCTCAACTACAGCACGGCGTTGACGTACGAGAAGCTGGAGCTGAACGACACGGCCAACTTCCGCGACACTCACACGGTGCGGGTGGCGAACAATGGCGACGTGCCGTTGACGTACGAGTTCGGCGTGCAGGACGCTGCTGGCTTTGAAGCGCTGGAGCAGTTTGATGCGGCCGTCTACCCGTCCCCGAGGCTGAGGGAGTTCGCGGAGCTGGTTCCCATCGAGGCGGTTCCGGGGGTGGCGTTGCCGACTGGCGACTTCACGCTGGCGCCGGGGGAGAGCAGGAACGCCACCTTCACATTCACGCTTCCCGAGGGGTTGAACGCGACGGCGCTCCCGGTGTACAGCGGCAAGATCCTGATCACCGCCAGCAACGGCGAGCAGCTGTCCGTCCCGTACTTCGGCCTCGCGTCCGACCTGAACAGGGAGATGACTCCCATCTTCGAAACCACCTACCCGTTCTCCACGTCGGGCGTCGCGGACGAGGACATCAAGACCAAGTCTTCGTAAGCACCACCTCTCCGAAACCTCAGACGTACAACACGCGCTAACACGCCGCCGCCCCAGCTACACCTTCAACCTCACCCGAGAATCCCAAGACTTCCCCAAGGTCTACGTCAAGCTCAAATGGGGCACCGAAGAGCTCCGCTGGGACGTAAGCCTCCCTCCATCCCCACCTCCTCCCCACCCCTCGCATCCACTGACGCGCCCCACAGATCTACGAGCCCGGCTGGACCGAAGACCAGTGGCAATACCCGCCGGTCGTCGGCTCTAACGGGTACATTGGGGCGGCGACGGGGTGGAACGGGGCCGACTCGTACAACTCCTTCGACCCCGCGACGCAGAACGCCAGCGATGTCTTCACGTTCCCCGTCGCCGACGTCTACCGCAACGCGCAGACCGAGGCCGGCTACCACACGTTCTGGTGGCTTGGCGCGCTGGCCAACGGCTCGGCCGTCGCGCCGGGGAACTACTCGATGCGGTTCGCGGCGCTGGTGCCGTTTGGGGAGAGGGCGGAGAGCGCCGGGTGGGATGTTTGGCGGGCGCCTGAGATCGAGGTGCTTTAGTTTCTGTGTGTCTGAAATGGCGCGGGGAGGGGGGTGGGCGTTTTGTGGATTGTGTGTATATATGGGCCGTTCTGAGAGTCCTGCGTAGTTGGCTGGTTTTTGTGCAATGTCGACATCTTGTTGTGCTGATATGTGTCCAAAGGATACGTATTCCTGTGGATCTCGGGCGGTGATGTTGAGGAGCGTGACCTACCCAAGAGAGTGCGAAGGTCATAGATTGAGTGAAGAAAACGTGGATAAGGCAAAACTCGAACCCCATAACTAATAAGAAGTGACGAAACCCTTCACGTGATGTGTTTCTGTCAAAGGAAGGGGGGAAAAAAAATAAAAAATCCTGCGCAAGAATAAGATTCTTTTCCGCGGCGCGTCTCCCTTACTGACCATTCCCCGTCCGGGGTCCTTGTTTAAACTTCGGCCCAGGCTGCCATTCCTTATCGGACCCTTTGCGGATCGGCCGGGAAAGCGGGCGGGGTAAGAGGGAAAAGAAAGGGTGGTAGCGTAAGGATTTAGATGCAGAGGGGATGGATTCCTCCGTGCGGGGCACTAAGGGGTAGAAACAGAAGGTTTTGATTGCGACGATACAACGGAATGGCGGCAAATACGACCGCTCTATGTCCATAAATCTCGAGGCATACTACGGACCTTTTATATGTTATCAATAAGAATTATTGTCATCGTCTTGTGAAGGCGTAGGCTTTTAGTGAAGCTAAGGTATTACCGCATTCGTTTCGCATGTGATGATAAGGACGCCCGGTTTCGGTAAGTTTTTGAGGACAGCTCATGGAATGATGTCATATGAGATTGGTGTAACTCACATGAAATATGTGAGCGACCAGCGTAAAGTCCTCAATTCGGTCTCCACAGGTACGATATGCGATCCTGTGCCGCAATTCCATCTGGTCGCCTCATGGCAACCAGAAAAGCCTATCTCTCACATGCAAAGTACCTTCAGGATTGTAGATGAGATAAAGGTCAATCGTGCTTTTTCACATGCTGTCAGCAACAGGCAGCATATAAGCTGCTGCTTCTGTCCCGAGAAAAGCGTCTTCGCAGATTGCAACAGACATTGTCACATCGCAACTTTGAAGAAAGACCTGCACAATGCATCCTTCTCGTCCAAAGAAGCGCCTCGTCGTGTGCTGCGATGGAACCTGGCAGGCTTCGGACAAGACGTACGGCACCAGCCCTTCCAACATCGCCAAGCTCAGCCGCATGATCGCCCGCGAAGATGGAGACATCCCACAAGTGGTCTACTATCAGTCGGGAGTAGGAACTGGGACATGGGGGGTATTCGACGTGGGCATTTCAGGTTTGAAGCCACACGTCCATCCGAGCTCCTCAACGCTGACTGCGTGCTAAAGGCAGCTTTGGCATTGGACTGTCGGAAAATGTCGCGTCGGCTTATCACTACCTGTCAACCAACTTCCATCCCGGCGACCACGACGACCACTTCGCAAACGATGAGATATTCCTGTTTGGCTTCTCCCGCGGGGCTTACACGGCTCGGGTCCTCGGTGGCCTGGTCACTGAGATGGGGCTCCTCAAACCCCAGCACCTGCACGAGTTCCCGCGGGCGTTTGAGATCTACAAAAGACTCGGCAGCACGGCGGCAAAGAAGGTCGACAAAGGCAAGCTCTTCGATCGATGGGTGGATTACTTTGTCGGAAGCCTACCTACGGCTGACAGGGAATTCTGGCATGAGCTCAGGAACAAGACGTATGACGTGAAGGTCAAGGTGGTGGGGGTCTGGGATACGGTACGCACCATCGTGATGAGCTGTATGGCTTTCGGCTGACCTGGAGCAGGTGGGTGCGCTTGGAATCCCGGACAGTTGGTTATCGACCATATTCCCTGGGCTCAGTAAACCGTACCAGTTCCACAGCACCGGCCTCAACACCAGTAAGTCCAGACGCAGAGGCCATTCCATGACTGACTGTGGCGTGTAGAGATCGAAAATGCTTTCCAAGCCCTTGCCCTGGACGAGCACCGCGGTGCATTCCCGCCAACATTGTGGTTCCTGCCCAAGCATCTCCTTCGCAGGCCCGACTGCCCGAACCTCAAACAGTGCTGGTTCCCGGGGTATCACGAGTCTATCGGAGGCGGGGGCGTCAAGATGCAGTCACTGCTTGCGCAGTGGTTTCCACACGTCATGAATCGGATCATGCCCGACACTTCGCAGATGCACGAGGTGACTCTGGCCTGGATGTGCGACCAAGTCAACGGCCTCCTCAAATTCGACGACCACGTCGTGCAAGACATTCTGCTCAAGCACGGCAAGACCCGACCCGATTGGGCCGCGTGCAAGGAGACCGACATGCTCCAGTGGTTGAGGTTCTTCAAGCTCAGCTCGTTCGGGGGGTCCCGCACCAGGACGCCAGGCCGGTATTTCGAGCACCAGACCAACGAGACCATGCACCCCTCCGTGTACTTCCGCACGAGCGAGGTCAAACGTCTCCACTACACCGGCCGGCCGCTTCGCGAGCGCTTTGTCTGGGCGTACCTTGCCTGGCTTCCGCAATTCCACTTCAACTTCGCCACGCCGCTGTGGCTCTTGGGCGAGGCATTCCGGCTTTTGGGCGTAGCCCTCTTCTTCCTGGGCGCCCCGATCCGAGCCTTCGCCCCATCGGTCTGGGAGTTTGCTTCGGATCTTTGGGACTTGGGCGGAGACGTTGCGCACATGGCGGCGGCGTCGATTGCCCATCTCGGCCGGCTCGGACAGCGATTCCCCTTCGCATTCTGCTACCTGGACGAGCCGCTCTGGCGGTGGCAGAAGCGGTCGACGGACCCGGACAAGCCCGACGGCGCGAGCTGGGTGCGGCGCAACGTGCCATGCTCGGTCTTCTTCCAGAACGGGCAGGAAGAGGTGCGCCTGCAGGAGTGGGTGATCCGCGAGTCGGCGGCGCACAAGACCAACTTCGAGAAGGACATGCTGCCGGAGCACCTGTGGAACAAGCTGGACGCGCGCAACCGGCAGTCGATCAAGCACGCCGAAGCGGCGCCCGACTACCGCATGCAGTTCTGGACCAGGACCGACTGGGAGCACCGCCACGACCAGCCGCGCCTGTCGCGCCGCCCCGTCCGCCAGCACGTCAACATCCCCCATCCGATCCACGCCCTGCACGACACCATCCACCACGCCTTCGGCGACGCCCGCAGCGTCCGCGAGACGGCCCACCGCATCGAGGACCGGGTCAGCGACGATCTCCGCAGCCTGCCGCACAAGATCCAGGACGCCCTCGACACCAAGACCCACCTCGTGCACGACGGGCTGCGGGGCGCCGTGGGAGCGGTGCACGGGGCCGCCGACAGGGCTCACGCGGGCATTGAGGGCTTCCGTGGCCACGCGCACGACAGGCTCAACGAGCTGCAGGACGACAACGGCCACGTCCACCTGGGCCGGAAGAGCAAGAAGCTTGGCGACAGCAAGGGAACGAGTATGGATGATTATTTTCTTCACAATGGTGGGGCCGTCCAAGGGCTTTGATGGCATTGGAGGCAGTAGTGGGCCAGCTCTAAAAAGTGTGCGTTAGGCAAATGTCAGGGGCGTTTCCTTTCAGTGACTCGTCTCAGCAATGCTCTTCCTATCCACATGGTTCCCGCCACATGGCCACTGGACAAGCTGCCGAGCTTATACCGTGTCCTCCAACACAAGTGAGTTGCAGTTTACGCGTCGTCCAAGCGCGCGCCAATAACACTGGTCGGAAGCCGCAGCTTTTTTTTTCTTAGTCTCGTAGAGGATGGCCTGCATGATCCTTCAACGATCGTTGCCGATAAGGCGGTTCGTAGTGCCTCGTTTCGGCTACCGTGCTGCTATTGGCCGACGTGTCGGCGGGCGGGGACGCGGATCCGTGGGACAAACCTCGGGCGTCGGCCACTCACTACACCCTCAAGCCCTCCGAAGGGTTCAGGTCTCGAGACGAGCGACTATGGCACCCGCGGGTCGATCCGAAGCCGCGCCGGCCGAAGTGCCACAGCCATGTGGTGCCACGCCCGACCCGGATTTCGAGAAGGTGCCGGCGACGTTCCAGCTGGCCAGCGCCGCGGCCGGCGCCCAACACCGAAAGCCCGCCTTTCTCTTCGTGCACGTAGACGGGGCAAGCGAGAAGAAGCAACGGTCGAAGCCGCGCACACGCGAGCGCGAGGTCCGCAGCCACATCATGATTCGCACAAACGAGAACAAGCGGCGGGCGGGGGTCGAAGTGGTGGGCAGGAACCACCAGCGCGCAATCGACAATGTCGCGGCAAGGATACAGCAGCAAGCCATTCGGGACGTTGGCACGGGGCGGATCGATCCGTTCGACACGCTGCCGGTCAAGGAAACGCCTGCTTACCGTAAGACGGTCGAGTTTTGTAAGCCACGGTCCCCTCTATCGCCTCGTGTTCCGCTAACGCCAGCGCCCAGTCTTTTTCCACATGCCTATTCAGATCCCCTACTCGGACGGTCAGTACGCTCTCGGCACTTCCGCACCCTGTACCTGATAGCCATTCAGACGAGCTCGTGCTTGAGAGTCGGGCCGTAAGCCCGCCGGCGTGGGCCAAGTCGTTTTGGCGGCTGGCCAACGACCAGCCCGCCAATCTCCTCGCCATCCTCTACTACACGGCCGTGGTGTACGGGAGTCTGCCTGGAGTCGAGATGAGCGCGGAGCACCTGCTGTGGGAGCAACAGGCGCTTGAGATGATCAGAGCCTGGATGGCGTCCGGGAGTCCGATATCCGACTCCATCGCATGCGCAGTGGCCTCGTTGGCGACGTCTGCGGTAAGCACCGCCCCCCTTGTGCATGGAACCCGTTTTACTCAACTCACAGGGCCACCAGAGCATCCAAGGCCGGTACGAAGCCTCTGACAAGCACTACGTCGGCCTGCTCGCAATCGTGAATGCCCGGGGCGGCATCTCCACCTTCGAGCCCTTCATCCGGCGAGGCCTCATCTGGTGCGAGTTCTATTACCGCATACGCCACATGACGATCCCGGTCCTGCACCAGGAGCTGTCCCCCGAAAGCTTGCAGCAGTGTCGAGACAGCTTCCCGCCGGCGCTGCAGCAAGAGGCCCTGCGGCGCCACCGTCTCGGCCAGCGCCGTCTCCCATGCGTCGGAGCGGACCTCGACCTCATCCTGCTCCGCCTGCACCACCTGAGCATCATCCAGGACCCGAAGCGGGGCCCGCACACGGACAGGGCAGCCATGCGCAGCCTCCTTTACGACTGCGAGTACAAGCTCCTGGTCATCCTCGCTGCGCCGTCCAAGGCCGACCACGAAGACGCGTCCATGGCCATGTCGGCGGCGCAGAGGGTGCGTTCCGCCGTGGCCCAGGCGGCGCAGATGTTTCTCCTGGCCGCCTTGAGGGAGATGCCGCTCCGCAGGGCGCTCTACGACCTCCTGGCCGAGCGGCTGACGGCCACCATATCCGTGCCCGACGCCGTCGACCAGTGGATGCGGGTGGCGCATCCGCACAGCTTGGTCTGGGTTCTGTTTGTCGGATGGGTCCTTTCCGCGAGGGGCATTGACTGCAGGTCGCAGAAGTGGTTCCAAGAGCGTCTCACGCAAACCATGTGGCAGCTCGGCCTTCGAAGCTGCGAAGACTTGGACGGCGTCCTCGCACAGTTCCCGTCAACAGACGCATTTTGCAGGGAGCCCTTTCGACAGCTCCGGTCCATGCTATCCGTCATAGACGAGGGAGGCGGAGCAGGTCATGAATTGCAAGCCACCTGAGCATCGTCAGCCACGTCGCCTACCAGACCGGTGAAGCGAAGCACCGTGCGGGATACGGATGCCATACACATTGTAAGCATCGAGAAGTAAGCACTAACGAATAGCTAACAAGTATGAGATGCCGAAACGATAGGCGGCGCGCGGCTAAAGTCGGCCCCCAACGCCGCCTATTCAAACGCCTATGTACACCCATCCAACGGCTATCGGCAGCCTGGAAAAGGCCCGTCAATATCCCACACACATTGGAAAGAGTCCACTTCCTTTGCCGCACCGCTCTCCCGGTCTTCGTACCAGACATCTCCCCCCGACCACGCCGCCGCCCACAGTAGCACCACCACCCCCCGTCGACAGCCCGCTCGCGGCCATCGGCAACACGCCGGCAGTCCGCCTGCGCCACGTCGCGCCGCCGGAAACCCACGCCTCCGTGTACGCCAAGCTGGAAAGCCTCAACCCGACGGGCAGCTACAAGGACCGGATGGGCGCTGCCGCTGATCGAAGAAGCCGAGCGGCGGGGCACGTGAAAGCGCTTTCGACGAACGGGGGCGAGACGTATTGCTGGACGGACCAGTTCCGCAACGCCGACGCGTTCGTGGGCTACGCGGTGCCATGGCGGAGGAGCTGGTGGCGCGGTTCCCCGCCGGCATCGACGGCTTGAATGTTGTGGCGGCCGTTGCTTTGGCGAGGGAGCTGGGGCCCGGGAAGACGGTCGTTACGGTCGTTTGTGATACGGGGTTGAAGTACTTGAATGGGAATCTGTTTTCTGAGGTGTGGCGTTTTGATGGTCTTGATTGTATACAAGTACCATGAACAGGGCCGAATAGCTGAGATGGAAGGTGAAAGTGGTGTGCACGTTACTCTTCAAAAGGATGCAACGAGGGATAAGAAAATGACTACTCTGGTTTCGGTAGCTTGGACCTGAGATGAACATTTTGCAAAATCGGAGCATCGAATACTTGTCCGACGAAACAGGTTTTTATATTCGTGACATACAGGTTTTCCGAAAGCAGGACATCCTGTTAAATACGCCATAGCAACAGTCAGCGATTAGTCATTGAGGGACGCATCTTGCCGAGCATGTGTTAGGCGGTCGCACAGTGAAGCTACCGTCATATCCGGCGTTGGTTGACGTAAGTAAAATATACATTCGCTCTGTTTCGAGACGGCTATATCATCTCAGCCTACACACCACCTCTGAGAGACTGGAAGTGCTTCGAGGTAGACAAAGTCATCTGGCTTCATGTCTGTATTCAATATGCCACAGTACTGCTCGTATGCAGAGCGCCGGGATGATCTCCACGTCTCCTTCCTTATCGCGATTTGAACAACTACCGTGGCTTGCATCTCCTCATTCACCTCGCCAGTGACAATTACCAATAGCCCACGGGCAGCAGATTCGTTCTCTTTCTGATAGTTTCGTATGAAATAATCTCCATCGTCGAGCATATCAGACCAAAACTTTGGTTCTGAACGGTCATCCATAGTCAGGAGTGTGTCGTTCTCCAGTACGAGCATCGGGTTGCCGGCGTTCAAAAGGTCTGGATTCTGGATCCATGGCGCTTTGTCGTCCATCACCAAGGCTGCGGCTCTATAGTAGTGATCCCAATCCTGAGCTACCAGGAAGTGGAAGACGCGAGGCATTCTCTCGAGATCCTGCTTCTGCATCTTCAGCCCCGGAAGAGAGACGTGCAGGCCCCGTTCATCCGCCAAAGCCAGTGGGCTGTTTAAAATGTCGTCTTCAGGCTTCCTTGTGCGGAAAACGAATGACTTGGGTGCCCATCTAAATCCCTCTGCCTGTATGCGATCCTCTCCATCGACCTGAAACAACGATGCCGTGGGAAAGTACTTTTGATGCAAGATGAACACCTTCATCCGTTGCGCCGCTGCATCCGGGCTGTCCCTGGAAATTTGAAGCAGCGGCCTGGCGTCCAAGTTCAGCATGGCCGCCAGGCAGATTGTCTCATCTTCAGCGTTACTGGTGGTACGCCACTGGACTGCTGACCAGATATGCCTGATCCTCTCCTCTGGTGGAGCCTGTTTAAATTCGTTCATCTTCGAAACGGATGACAAGAAATCCTGATGCAAAAGACGGTGCAGAGCGTCGTCGACAGAATGTCCATACTTGTCAGAGCTGTCGAGGAATGCTTGCATGGAGATAGCACCATCCTCCAACTGGAATAAGGCTCGGCGCGGCAAAATGCCTTCCTGGAGAGTCCAAAGGCGTCGAAACCAAAGTGTTCTTGTGGTCCTTGCAACGAGCTCCAGCATTGTCGTACATGTGCTGATGCTTGCAAGCTCCCTGCTAAGGATTAGAACACTTTCGGCCTCCTGGTAGATGTTTACCATGCTGGCAATTGCTTTCAATCTTTGAAGTTTGTACTCCTTGCCGACAGGAATGCAGAGTGTGTCGATCCAGAACGGGTTGTTGCCGGCCGAGCCATACAGTGCATTGACATGAGCTTGAATCCGTTTGAGTTGGCACATTGGGAGCTGGTTACGAAAAGGATTGCCCAAGCCTTCAGCCCAGACGTGAGATATTGCTGTGTAGCCGTGGTTGGAAGCGATGGTGGTGTGTAGAGTCGGGAAATTTCCGTCCGGCGTTGTTTGAAGCGTGACCAAAGGCGTGCCACCTTTATCGATAGTGTCGGCTATCCTTTCAGTTGGGACTCCAGCACTTTCACAGTT
This sequence comes from Diplodia sapinea, assembly GCA_023087385.1. Lineage (NCBI taxonomy): Eukaryota > Fungi > Ascomycota > Dothideomycetes > Botryosphaeriales > Botryosphaeriaceae > Diplodia > Diplodia sapinea. The sequence continues at coordinate 5,040 of JAJMYO010000282.1, read as the reverse complement.
GCAGCCATCGAAAACGTGCTTGGTTTCGTAGGTGGTTGAGTGGACCTGACCTGCAAGGCAGAGCTCGATGCTGCACCCACTGTGATCCCTCCATACGGGCAACTTCCCAAGCCTGGAAGCATAGTACTTTGTTAGAATTCCACCGTCCTGCTGGACACGGTGCATGTCACTTCTGCACCACCCATTCGAGAGGAACTGTTCCGTGAGATTGGGAAAACCTCCGTGGCTGGACACACGCACCATATCCCCCCCAAGTACGCTGCGTAAAGCCACTGCCAAGGTTGCATGGAGCGCAGAGAGCGACAATGAAAGATCCAGCGGTAAAAGGTCAGAGTTGTCCTCAAAATCGAAGCTGAACGTCAGAATCATGAGATAGTGGTCGACTTCGTTGAGCAACTTTGTGAGTCTTTCCTGTCGGTGCAGTCTTTCCGATGGTGAAAACTTCAATATACCGAGACGCCAGCTCTCCAACCGAGGTAGCAATGCCGATGTAGAGACGATCTGCGCACAGTCTCCCCGTCTTGTGCTCGTCCACTCTTCTTCCTCAAATTCCACACCAAGGAACTCGGCGATGAGTCCAAAGAACATCCATTGTTGACAGAAGGCCGCGAGATATGATAGGGAACCTGGGCTCAACTTTGCGCCAGCAAAGCTTTCCAACTCACCGGGGAGGTAGCCGTTTCTCTCCGGGAATGTGTTCCATGGCGGGCTGTAGGCATGATTGAGAAATTTATCCGTGCGGACGAGGACATCAATATGGGCGTCGTAGGGCGGAGAGGGTAGCGGTAGGTGATCCATGGCTGGCCAAGCCGTAGGGAGTGAAGAGGTTTAAGACGTGGCATTCGATAAGAGCTGACGTGAGCAACGAGTTTGGGGGCCAACACAGCAGCCAATCAGTTCCATCCCGCGGTTCTCAACACGCGAAAATATCCAGTTTCAAATGACAGTTGAAGTCGGAACTAATGTATTTTAGAACGGGCTACTAAGAGCAGTATCGAAAGCCCGCTACCAGTGCCCAGCAGATGACTTCGCAAACTATGTAATGAAAAAGGCAGCAATGGCGATGATGACGTAGATCTTGATCAGGAGAGCTCCGGTTAACCTGAAATTCCAATTAGCATTTCGACGATAAACTGAATCAACGAGCTTACCAATTTGATCTTCCTGCTTGCACGACGTACGAGACGATTAGATTGGATGCGAAGAGCGAAGCCGTCGAGAAGCCGTCGAACTCCAGCGTCATATCGTCGATTCCCATGCCCCAAGCCAAGATTACTATAAGGGGTACGACCAAAAGCGATGTTTGCATACATCTCTCCAGAGTGAGTGAGATGCTCATGTCCATTTTGTTTTTCGTTGCCACCACGGCGGCGGAGTGGTCAAAGCTTAGGAATGGGAGGATTACAAGGCCGACGAACTTTTGCGAGAGGTGGGCCTGCTGGCAAAGACCTTGGATGCTGTTGGTAGCAAATTCGCTGTGGAATCCGATCAGGACCGTGGAAAATACGGTAGCCAAACCTCCTCCCCAAACCGTAAGGACTGGGACTTCCTCCTCGTCATCCTCTTCGTCATCTTGAATGTTTAAAAGATTGTCTCCGTGGATTTTACCCCCAACAGCTCCCGCCGCGGCAGCACCAATCCCGGCCATACCCTTATTTGCTACTCCAGCTTTTAAAGGACTCCCTGCCCAGAGAACGGCCGGTGCCGGTGTGGCTTTGAATATCTGTGGATGGGTCTTATTCTGAAACAGTAACCACAGGCCGTAAGATATGAGGATGATGATGGACGAGCCCCGAGATTGCGCAACAATACCCCCCGGTCTGACGTCTGTCAAAAAGTAAGACACCGTTGGTACCACGATGCTCAACGACGCCAGTAACAGGAATGTACTGATTGTGTGCGCCACATCGCCATTGAACTTCTGCTCCATGTGCTTTATGCCCCCACAAATAAAACTGATGCCCGTCATGAACAGAAGGTTTGAGAGGATATTTCCCATAAGTGATGCCTGTAGGACAACGATCTGCCGACTCTTAAGTAGCAGGACAGAGCTTATGAGTTGTACAGCATTTCTAAGATGTGTTAACAAAGGTTGAACCATCGGTCCACGGGAAGACGTTATACGTACCCAAACGTTATTCCCAAGAGCGCTTGAATGCTTCCACCAAAGTGGAGCCCGACCTCCTCAAGGGCGTAGTCGAGAGTCATGATTGACGGAATCAAGGCGACGAAGTTGACACAGAAGACAGCAATCGGACTTGCCTTGACGTAGTAAACAGTGAAGCCTGCTGGGACAAACAAGAAGAGAACGTTGAACCAACTTCCAAAGAAAACGTGTTTAAGTTGAGTCCATGGAGTGATAACGGGCTGCTTTCTCCTTCTCGTTGTTGAAGGGCGCCTCTGAAGACCGTCGAGTCGCTCCTCCTCAGTCTCAGTCTTATTTGTCTTTCTCCTAGTCAGTCCGTCACATGGCTCGCCGGCTCCAATGACTGCAATACCAAGTGACTCAGCCGAAACGCGTGACGGAGGCGGCATGTCCGAGGTGTGGACAGGTATCCCGCTCAGCTCTATCTCGCCAATGTCGGCAACGCATGCTTCAGAGTGTGCTCTGGAATGTTGGGTATCATGGGAAACGCGGGGATTCTCTTCATCATAGAGCGAGTCTCCAGTATGGGATATCTTGCGCGCCCATGGATTCCAAGCGCTCGACCCTTTCTTCACTTTCCATGCCGTGTGCCGAGCGCGAGACTTTATGGTATCTGTAAAAGTTAGCTAGAAGTACCTGAGATGGTAGACTGTACTAACGCATCGGTGCGAGATCTGTTGGCCAGTCGGGAACAAGAAAGGTTGCTGGATGAGAAAGAGAAAAGTGGCGAGGCTGAGATACGGATCTGTTGCAATATGAGCAGAATAGCTTAGTCAGCGAGGAGCAGGGTATATAAGCAGGCCCCGGGTCGCCTCCCCTCCGCTCCTCATGCCAATACAACATCACCTCACCAAACACCTCAAATTTCAACAGGATCCATTGTTACACAACCCCGCACCTATTTTAGGGCAACATCGATCCTTGTCCGTGACACTGCGAGGCTGACAATACCTGTTTTTGGTCCTTTGCTTCCGAAAAAGATTTCAGCTCGAAAAGCAATCATGAAACACGAATGTTCAGTACGCCACCGACAAAGCGGTCGCAGCCAACCATTTTTCTTGCATTGCCGTCAAAACAAACATCAAGAGTTTTGTGACCGACCCACATCCTCGTCAACAAGACCGATACAAGCTTCATCCGTAAAGTTGGCGACCATGACGATCAACCTGATCCACAACGGCAACACTGATGGCCTGGGCGTCCCCTTACCGCCGTTTGGCTTCTCCATGCGCCCACCGGGATGGCAGCAGCTCCCTCCGATATCCTTGTCGGGCCCGAAAGAAGGCCAGAGAATCAAAGTGAATGAACACCATCTCATCTTCCGAACAAAGTGCGCAAAGTTCGAACTGGGCCAGGCGAAGAACGGGGAGGAGCTTCACTTGTTCGCGGACAGAGGCCAGCCACAGGAACCCGAGTCAGTCGTTTTTGACGAGGTGGAAATTCTTGCCGCGGACAAGAAGCCGGTGAGAGCCGTGCGGCTGCACGCGCCTGATTCGTCACTGCCATATCCAGACCGCGACTTCGTCATCATCTCGCAAGGCCAGTACTTTGGCAATGACCCGCGAGCTGATGTGATCGGCTACCCTCTATACAATGTCATGCTTGTTGAGCGGGACCAGCAGCATTGTATTGCGTCTCGGGTGGGTCTTGGCAGGATGTATAAGTCGGCATGGGAGCGAGTAGACGTCCGGATCGATCTCGTTGTACTGGGATATAAGACGATCTCGAGTCTGATGAATGTTGTTAAGCCGCTTGATTGTACTTTTCCGTTCCGCTGCATCAAGCCCAGTACTCACCGGATAGGGGTCGATATGCGAGGTTCTCGGGCTTCACATCCGATCAGAAAGACGGGCAAAAGCTGTTACTTTTGCAACAATCGTCCTGTGGCAAGTAGTCCTCGAGTTGATAAAGAGGGTTTTCTGGGCGAGGCTGTCACATGTGAATGCAGAGAAGCAAAGCTTTGAAAAAGCTCTGTGCTGTGGGTGGAGTAAGAGACGGAGATCTGCCGCCTTTAGCCTCCCCGGCGATGTTCATGGCGAGATACGAATAGCAGCAAGACGTTGCCCAAGACGGTTTAAGGACAGAGAAGTAAGGAATCAAATAGACTCTACTGGAGGCTTGAAACAATACAGTAGTATAAGCCCTAGAGCTGTGTTTGGATTTAGCCGTTGGGGACGATGCAAGAGTGGGCAGCTATCCCCGCATCCTGCATGCACACTAATAAAAGCTCCGAGACCGGGCTTAACACCCATATATACCGCGTGTATCTGCATCGATATCCACTGCTTTCCTTCATGCTCAAAGATGGTGGGCCTCTCCCGTGTTTTTGCTGTTGCCCTGCACGCGCTGCTTGCAGCTGGCCAGAGCTCGACCGGCTGCAAATGCATTCCCGGCGACGCATGCTGGCCGGCAGCAGATGCATGGGCAGAGCTGAACACAACCGTGTCGGGAAAGCTCATCTCGAACAAGCCGCTCGCGCACGTCTGCCACGACCCGGACTACGACGAAGCCGCCTGCACCGAGCTCCGGTCGCAATGGGTGTGGCCGGTTGTGTTGTGCGTCCAAGCCACACACCACACCAGAGAAGCAAACACGACTGACCCTCTCCAGCCAAGACGCGCCCACCGCCATGATGGACCCGGTCTGGCAGGACTGCACGCCCTTCACGCCGCGGGGGCAGCCCTGTCCGCTGGGCGCCGACGCCGTGTACTCGATCAACGTGACATCCGCCGCCGACATGGCCGCCGGCGTCAAGTTCGCCAACGAGCACAACATCCGCCTCGTCGTCCGCAGCACTGGCCATGAGTAAGTGAAGCCCGCCGGGGGGGGGGGGGGGGGGGGGGGGGGGGGGGGGGGGGGGGGGGGGGGGGGGGGGGGGGGGGGGGGGGGGGGGG